>JASDQU010310016.1:77630-91227 GCA_032191745.1 Picea mariana | reverse complement strand
CACTTACAGATTTCTACATATTTTATTCGCTATGTCAGTTATTTCTTTACTAATTTCCTCTTCTGTTTATATGTGAGTTTTCTCTTTGACAGGAACCTTGCGTTATATGTAGCTAAATGTTTTTCTCTCACCTCACACCTTTATATTAAAATATAATACAGTTACGGGAAAGAGCCTTCAATTTGCATTCCTTTTTTATTCTCAAAAAAGTAAAATTCTCTTTATTTCAACCAAATCAAGACAGCATTAAATTTCTCTTTGAATCATTTCCTATTCTTACTGTTCCTCCATGACTGTCCCTGTAGCAAAACAGCCTAATATCGAACTCGGACTATTGAACCAAATGCATATTGCTTTAAACCTTTTTGACATAATCTTTAAAACTGCAAATAACCGGGAGGAACTTGAACGTTCATGGGCAGCCATTGAACAAGATATAACTGCTCAGGAACAGTTGGAAGCTAGACGACATGAACATAGAAATCTTCCCTAGTTTCCTATACCAAAGGTTGATGTTACCCTTTTACCCATCTTTATCTACTTTCAGATGCCTTGACACTGTACTTTTAAGCCTTAAGTACAGACTCAGGAACAAGAGAGACTAAAGTCCGCCTCCTTTCATCTAGTTAACGGTGTACTATTTTGTCAAAATTTTAATGGCATACTGATGCGCTGTCTTGAGAAAGACGAAGCAGAAAAAGTCTTGCTAGAGTTGCATGCAGGAGAAGCTGGTGGTGATTTCGGTGGTGACACCACTGTTCATAAGGTTTTAAGAGCCAGTTACTATTGGCCCACGCTTTTTAGGGATGCCCGTGCCTTGTGTCGTAAATGTATCATCTGTCAGAAAGCATCAGGGCAGTTAGAAAAACCAGCCTTTCCCTTGCAACCCGTTTCAGTAGATTCTCCTTTCCAGCAATGGGGCCTTGATATCATAGGTCCAGTTAACCCTCCGTCCTCGCAACAAAACAAGTATATTGTGACAGCCACAGATTACTTTACTCGATGGTCTGAAGCTGTTGCTCTAAGAACTGTTAATACCAGTTAGGTAATTGCCTTTCTAAACTCGAATATTATCACTCGTTTCGGTATCCCTGACTATTTAGTCTTTGATAACTCTTCGTACTTTTCTTCTCTTGAGATGAGCGAGTTTGCTTTGGAGAAAGTAATTAAGCTAAAGCATTCTGCTAGTTACTACCCCCAGGGCAATGGATTAACAAAATCAACAAACAAGAACTTGATTAAAATTATCAAGAGAACGGTGGTTGAAAATCACAAGAATTGGCACAATGCGCTGCTAAACGTGCTATGGGCTGATAGGGTAACGCCCAAAGCCGCTATAGGTAACTCCCTCTTTTTTCTCATTTATGGCAGAGAAGCAATTCTTCCACCTCACATTCTTCTTCCTTCACTTCAGTTGTCATAAAAAGTCCAAGAAGAAGATTGTCCCCCTTTAGAAAACCGAATTAACACTTTGATGAAGTTGGAAGAAGTAAGAGCCCAAGCTAAGCGTAAATTAGATCTGCATCAACAATTGGTTAAAAGATGGTTCGATTCTAATTTTTCTTCTGATAGGAATTTTGAAGTAGGCGATCTCATCTTAAAATGGGACAAACCACACGAAGGAAAGGGTGAGCACACCAAATTTAAAAACTTATGGCTTGGACCATTTTTAATTGCTGAAAAGTTGGGTCCTAGTTCCTTTCGATTGCAGAATATTGAAGGGCAGCTTGACACCTACCCGGTGAATGGCCAAGCCCTGAAAAGATACTTTGCGTGATAACTACCCTTGTATATTATGTAAATAATTTCATTTATGTTTGCTTTTTAGTTTGCTTTCTGTTTTTGATGTTGATTTGAATTTATCAGTTTGTGTTTTTTGAAAACATACACATACTTGTACACTGAGCTATTCAGACGAAGACGATGGAAAATTTCTTCACTGAAGTAACTTCTGAAAAATTTGCACAAACATCAATGATATATTGCTGAAATTAATATCTGTGTTGGAAAATTTTGTTGTTTGAAAGAAGTTTATTGATTTCAATCTCTGAGCAAAGTTTGTCATGATCATCTATTATCTTTTTACGCTTTCTCTTTTCCGTAAAGGAATGACTCAAAAGATGTCTCCTCATCATAGGAAGTTGTTTTTATAAATAAAACATCTCTGGAGCTAAATAAAGGACAATTTAAAAAAAAATTCTGAAGAGGTCTAAAAAAATATGTTAAAATATCAAGATTTTCAGCATCACCCCGCTCAGCTATATATCTATAAAAGAAAAACAAAATAAAATTATTAATAAGAGCTGTGGGAAGTGCTTGTAAACCCGGATACTGAACAAGTCTGTTGGTAGCGGGTAAATGCATGCATGGCGCCAAGACAACTTCGTCGGGGTACTGAATAGGCCCGCTGGCAGTGAAGCAATGTCGGGTACATGAAAATCTGCAAAAAATATAAGAAACCTCTTTAATGTCCTTTATTCTGATCTAGAACTTCTTGACGGGATACAGATGTCAGAGTGGGTTAAATGGCAACCCTGTCGAGGCTGTGGATGCCTGCTGGCAGCAGTGGCTATGCCAACAGTATTGAATATTTTATCTTTAATATCGTGACTTGCTGGTCTTAAGTTTGTTATCAGTTTTCATCTTTTGAAACACTGCTGAAAAATGATTAATGACGATGTTTGTATAATTTTCTGATTGTTATTTTTAAAGTTGCAATTATCTTTACTGTCTTAATCTAAATTTGTTACTTTTGCAGAGATAACTGCTTCTACTAGTGTGTCGCCATTGTTGGAAGCCAACTCACTTTTTCTATTATCCTATAAGATGCCTACACCTATGTCTTACGAACATCAAGTTTTCATCGCATTTTTTCAAATAGACGAAATTTTCATTTCTTGCGACATTTGTGCATTTGTCTTCGTTAAGTTTTCACAACTGTAAGCGTGAAAAATTCTCCTTTCGAGGTCACATTTCRACCACTATCTGAAMTKTCATGATCTTTTATCGATATGCCTACTGCACTTACCTTTTGTTTATCGTTATGTGGTTGGAAGGACTTTCGAACTATGCTCATTGGACATTCTTATATTGATTGCATTACTTGATTTTATTGAGTTTGTAAGGCATTGAGCATTTGGATTTACACTTTTTATGACTTGCTTGATCATTGATTTTATGAAAATGCATAGGGGTTATGATTAATTTTTACCATATATATATATGATATAATCATTATGTTAATCTTTTTATAATTTTTGGCTTGTCAACTATTATGAGTATCGTTTGGCACCTTGGTTAAACTTTTTATTATATAAATTGGCGCATAGTTGATTTTGGGTTTTGATTTATACGTCGGATGTTTGAACACCATGGCATAACATTTGCGTGTATTGGCATACACATTTGATTTCATTGGTTGTACACATGGCTTAATGGTTGAACTATTATTATGGAGTGAACATCTATGAAATTTGGCGGTTGTACTTGGATAATGAATATTATGCATGGCAAACTCCACCACCTTCGCATGCACGCATTTATGCTTAGCCCTTTTGGCTCGTTCATTGTTGTTGGTTTGGGTAGCTCTGTTACTGTGTGTGTTGGTGAATCCGAACCCTTCCCTTACCATGCATTCGGCTCCATGGCCCTAGTCATGCAAGTTGAACCCAATGGCAATCAAGCCCTGTTAATGTTTGACAATGCCCACCAAGATTTGGCAGACAGTGGATGGCTTACCTTCGTGAAACGTTTTGAGGGTTTTAACCTTTGCATAGCTCGATAGTTTGCCATGACCTTCGATGGTTGTCGAGCCAAGGTTGGCGATATACAGTTAGAGATTGATGAACAGTTTATTAGCTCAGCCACGAGGTTACCTACCTCGGGACAGTGTTGGTTTAAGAATTGCGAGGTCGAGGAAGTGTCATGGACATTGTTGTTTCAATCGTGCAAAATCACCTCCTGTGATAGAGGTATGCCCATAACTATGCTTAAACAATGATGGAACAATTTATTAATGCTAATCAAGTAGTTTGTGACCTGTGAAGTTCGATACGGGCTTGTGTTCCTCTACCACCTGCGTCTATTGATGATTTTTATAGGGTATCCTCTAAACATGTCGTTCTATTTTCATCGGAGCCTGTATAAAATGTCCAAAAAATATAAAAGGCACAAGGTTGACAACAGCCTATTTCACCATGGGCTTATTAAGCTCAACGTTGTTTATCATTTGAATTTGCTTGGTGACAGTTGGAAGGCCTTCATCACCTGCAATGGCTTTGAGGACACCAACCCTGTACAGGTTGATAAACCTGTGGTAACTGAGACTAAGGCTGAACCGCCTGTATCCTTACACCTCTTACTGCCTAAACCCTCGGCCAACCCTCCTATAGACTTACCCGACACTGTAACTAAGAATGCAGAGGCTATTAAAAAGCCTATGAGCAAAAATCCCAAGGTAAACCTTACTGCAAATGTTAAAGGGAAAAGGAATGCATGACTCATTTCAAGAATGGCCAGAAAAAAACCAAAACCCCCTGTTGAGCCAAACCCTATCGTCTTAAGTGAGGACTCCGATTCGGAAGTGGAATGTTTTTTAGTTAGCGAGTATCCCTACTTGCAAGGTTTGTGTCGCAAACCCCCTTATGATTTTGTATCAAACAAACCCCCCTGCTTAAAGAACGACCCTAACTACCTAAGTATTAAAGTGCCTTGTGAAACCCTCGGTCATTTGGCCAAACCCTCGCCTGCTCTATCTAAACCCACACAGTCACCCTGTGATCAATGCAATTCATGGTTAGAGCAATATTATATTGATGTCCCTATACTTCAATCAAGGATTCAATCATTGGAAGACCAGATTGTAGTCCTAACCAGTCAAAAGGCCAAGCTCCAAACGAAAAATAAAAAGCAAAAGACAGCCAGCTCCATCCTGTTCAAAAATGTGGAATCAGCCATGGCTATTTTAAATTCCAAGCTGGTATAAGCAAGCAGCCTCGTCGCTACACAGGTATGGTTTTCACATCGCTTTGTTTTGTAAATAATCTAGGTCGATATAATGTTTTCAATTCAGTTTTTAAACAATTATGTTAACATCTTGAATGGCTCTGTTATATTGCGTGCATTCTATATATAGCTTTGCTTTGAATAAAAATAAATTTCGATTCGATATATGATCTGATTGTTCCCAGTATAGAAATCAATAGATTTTGATTGGATTTGAGTGATCTTCGCTTGAATTTGATTGATTGGCTTGCCTCATTAAGGTGACAAAATTAATAGTTTGCCTTCAAATGAATTGGTTTGTATCCGATTTGAAAAGGAAGTTTTTCATATTCAGTTTAGAACACAATCATGCTCAGATTTGATTTGGTTATGATCCATATGCTATGGTTGTTAAACAGTTTGATTAAGTTTGATTGTTACGATTTTGCTCGGATTCGATTTCATTATCATTGGTATGCTATGACTGGTAAATGTTTTCAGGAAGATACTTGTTACGATGTTGTGTCGTGTGATGTTCTATCTTTGATTGTTTCCAAGTTAAGGATAATGACTATGTCTCTTTGATGAAAACATTACGCTCAAATAACATTCGCTCCTGAATTGGAAATGAATCTGAATCATAACAACTAATCAATTCGCTTTTGTTCTAATTTGGCAAGTTTGTCCTATGAGTCGAGTTCAGATTATAATTGATGATCTGTATTTTAGATTTGTGAAATGAATTGGTCAAACCCTGATATGATTCATTTGATTGAAACAATTGTGACCAAAATTAATCGATCATGTTTTCTTACTGTGCAATGATCAATGATCGAAATCTATAACAAACCCTGTTTGATTAATCCTGTTATGATTTTGTTATGATTCAATTATCGCTTGGATTCATTCACACCCTAAATCGCTTGCTATACAATTATCGTGATAATCCCGTTCGATTCACAAGTGTAACGATGTGTTTGTGATTTGTTCTATTTTCAATTGAATGTCAAAATGATCTCATAACAGATGGATTCAATTTGTTAGGAAACGATTACGATTCTGTTACATATGATTTCATTTACCCGACTCATGACTATAATCGAAACAAAGTATCGCTATCTTTGTACTCCGTTAAATGATGTGTATCCTATTTGAGTTCATAATGGAATAACGGTTTCAATTTATGATTCGTTCTCAAGTAATTATTGGATGTCAATTGAATGGAATTTCTTAAAAGATTTTATTTAATTTCAATTCTGATTCTGTATCTTATTTTAGACTAGCTACAGAATCAGATGATTCTGTAGCTAAGTCTGTAGGATTATATTTTTATTGTTTTATTAATAAAATATCTCTCTAACTTGTCTATTTCTGACCTGTTTCAGGTGAATTCAAAATTGCATGGGATTTCATGGACAGTTTAGAGGATATTTGGATGTTTTAGTTTCATTTTAATTTCCTAGTTTAGACAACTTGGGAATATCTTCCCAGATTATCTAAACAGTTTGATAACTTCCACAGGGAGGTTTTACCCCGTGGAAAAACTTATAAATACTTATTATTTTTGTAATAAAAACATCCTCATCCATGGGAGAACAAGGATATGGAATTTTAATACAGACTGAGACAGAAATTGATGTTCTGCTACAGCTTTAGCTTTTCATAATATCAATATTTTGTTTCATGTTTATGTGTATCAATTTGCATTTGGTTAATGACTACTTTAGCTATCTTAGTCTTTTGCAAATGATATGATTTAATCAATATCATCCATATCTGATTTCTTCCAGTATTCAAAACATAGCAATTACTTGATTCAGTTTGTGAATGACAGATTTCTCTTCTTCATCAATTGAATTATTAAGTATAAGTTTTTTCATAATAGGTTTACCTAATTGCAGAGATTTATAAATCATATAATTGTTATGATTTTTTATGTCTTGTTTGTCCTGTAAACAACTCAAAGAGCATTGCAGCTATCGTTTATGAGAAGCTTCTGGATTATTCGGTGCGAGTTTCCTTCCTCCGACCAGCTTCGAAGGTCATCATACACAGGACAAATCTGGAGCGTTTCCAGGTCAGTTTGTCATTTGTTTGTTTAGTATATTTATTAGTAGTTTAGTTTAGATATAAGTTTAGTTAGATTTATAGGTAGAATTAGTATATTAGTGTTTGGTTTAATTAGTTTTCTGTTTTATTTCTTGTTTATAAAATTATAAAATCAACAAAAAATAGCTTTCTCTGTCTTAGGGCAGATTGCAAATGAATTTTTTCAGGTTTTACTTAAATCTGTAAATTGTAGACATTGTACATTTTGTAAATAAGTTATATTTCAGATAGCAGTTAGTATAGTATTATTTAATAGTTAGTAGTATATAGAATAGTTAGATTAGTTTTGTTTGTTTTAATAATAGTTTTAGTTTAGTTTGTTTAATAGTTAGTTTTAATTAGATTAGTTTATTAGTTAGTTTTGTTTATTGTTAGTTAGTTTAGTTTGTTTTATTTAGTTTTAGTTAGATTAGTTAGTTTAGATTAGTTTTCTCTTTTGTTTTCTTATGACCTTAGATCGAATAACGGAGCCGCTAAACCCGTCAGGGTGGTTCATCCCAAACGGCTTGGGTTATTAGACAACCCCGGACCGGTTCCACTCTCTCAGTTGATGGACGGTCAATTTCGCCCGTCAACAAAACCCTTGTGAGAAACTCAATGGTTAAAGATCCACTCACCTTGTTCCAAAGCTTGGTCTTGGGGATGAAAGAATCCACCCACACCATTCTACAATCATCGCATATCCACCTATCAATTTAGAAAGGCAGCAGGGCTGTATTGTTCAATAGTTTCTAGCAAGGGCGCGCCATTATCTAAAGAAGAGTTTGATCCAGCTCATCATCAGAGCTTTTTGGCATTCCGACACTTGGGTTTTACTTGTAGGTTCTCAACCATCACTTTTAGGGTTTCTTTGAAGAGTTATCATCATTATATCTTCAACCATAGTTTGGGATGGCTTTGAGGCAAGGAGGGCATCTTGTGATTCAGTATTTCTCAAATCTAGGGAGCTCTACCTAGAATCTAGATCTGAAACTTCTCCTACGGGGTTTCCATAGCCTGATCTATATTCCTGGAGAGTTTCAGAGCATTTGGAGGTATCCTTCATCAGGGCCAAGTTATCTAGGGTTACAGGCATCCAGGAGGGTGTAGTTTCATTAGAGGATTCAACATTTGGAGGTGTTAGCCTTATCATTTTGGCCTGAGACTTCAGGAGGGGAATATTATCACCCTAATCTATCATTTGGCAGATTTTGGGCTCATTTGGAGTCTTCCTTCATTAGAGCCAATTTATTGAGGGTTTTAGCCTTCTACTAGAGCGTGGCATCCTTCACCTTGAGGATTTGTCATTCATACTGCTTAGATCTACCTGGTATTGGTCTTCATTTCTTATCTAGCCTTTGGAGGCAACATTTTTCATTAGTGAGAGAATTTTGTAGTAGCTCATATCTATTGTCTATTGGGGCCATCTGAGGATTATTCTAGATCTTCTCTCTATTGTATATGATTCATGCTTCTTATAATAAAGGTGATATCTATGCTTGTGTTTTCTATATCTTGAGTGTGTTGTGATATTGCATGTACTAGATGAATCTTGTATAAACATCATTTAAAATAACTGGAACAACTTCAATAGCCACCTGCACATCAAATACATCAGTGGTAGTTAGTGATTCCAAGCAAAAAATTGGCTTGGGATCATTACACTACCTGAGTCTGATAATCTTTTGTGTTGTTTTCCAACATAAGTTTCACCCAACTTGATTCATCCTTTCTGCAATTTGTCTCTTGACCTCATGACCTAGCCATCCCGAAAGTCCAATCAAGTCCTTGTTAAAAATCAACAAAGTTCTCTTCCTGATCATCGAGATCCTCTTGTATTTTTTTGAAGAGTCATTGAAGACCTCTGGGTAGTGAAGTCATACACTCACATAGTACTCCTACCCAAGTTTTGAAGATCTTGAATTTGTTGCTCGAGCTATAAATACCTCATCTCCAACCATCGAGCATTATTGTCTTCTTGAAGATGGATACAGTACTTGTATATCTTTGATTTTGAGATGTAGATCCACTGTGTGTTACTCACAGATACACTTTATATAGTTATATGACATGGATCTGCAATGTATTTGATTGGAAACCATGATTTATTTCATCCCAAGCATGGTTATACCCACCTCAGAGAGACAATTGTTGTTTTGCAGATGGCACCTCCCGAACTCTAGTCCCGGGCTCACTTGTTTCATACATTGGTGAATATTTTGTAATGTATTTCAGACATTAGATGCTCTTATGACCTCACACATTAGGGGGCATCTATTATAACCATAAATTTCTCTACACATGCATACCTGGCCTTTGGCCCTCTTACTTGCATTTTTTCCAAAGCACTACAAAATTTCTCTTCTAAAAAACCCATTTTTTGAAGATGTACGCACCCTGAACCAATATTGCCCGTGTACATATGCTTGCTGCACCACTACAGCTTGTGTACATATGATTTTTTCACCACTACAGACTACGTACATATGATTTTTGCACCATTACAACCCCCATACATACACATGATGCACCATTACAACCCGCGTATACTTGCAAAAGTTGCAAAAAATAAAATGTTGCAAGGAATTCGTTGAGATTACTGACTGTTGGGTAGTTTCCCAACTAATCCAGTGCCTATAACCCTTCACCCAACTAAATAACCATCCCTTTGTCATATAAAATGAGGTGTTGGGGTCTCATTCCACATCTAGACATAAGAATAGTGAAAATTTTCTCGTTTCACATCCCCTCCTTGCCCAAGTAATTGCATCCCTTTTGTGAGAATTACCTCAGCATTCCCCAATTAGCCCTTCTTCCTCCATCATAACCCATTCACTTCCCAAGAAGAGATTAGAAGGTTGAGAGGAGAATCCATAAAACGATTCACTTGGATCTTGGTGAAGAGGATCCTAGACCAGGTTCGTGGAGCAATATCCGGATTTGGTTGTAAAGGTATAATCATTGAGTTATTAATAAAATAATTACTTTTCCTATCCTAAATCATGGTGTATTGAATGATTTTATTGGTTTATGTTTTGACATTCTAACATCTAACCCTCATTTGTATATGGAATATAATGTTTGTCATTTGTTGTTTTTCAATATTTGGATGTAGGACAACCTTGGGAGGAGGCGTGCAATCAACAAATCTTGCAAGCACGAGGGGATCATCTCCGAACAAAGAGTAGAGGTATAGTTACCTGATCCCTCTCATATTTTCTTTTCTTGTATGTGTTTTGGGTATGTTTGTGGTAGTTAGAGAATTAGTTGATTTTTAGACGGTTAATTGATCTTCCTACATTCTGAACCCTGGTGTAGTCATAGGGGGGGTTTTCCCACTAGCACACATGATTGTTGGAGTTGAAGAAGGTGTACCGATATGGTTCAATGTTATGTGGAAAATTGGATTTGAAAATTGAATATAGAAAGACTCATGTATGCAGGTTGAAGGAAGTTATATACATGTTGAAGAAAGCTCCTAGAGCTTGGTATAGCAAAATTGACAGTTTCCTAATGAGCTTGGGATTTACCAAGAGTAAAGCTAATTCTAACCTTTACTTCAAAGTTATGAATGATGAGCCAGTGATGTTTCTACTATATGTATATGATTCATTCTTGACATATGAATAAAATTTCATCACAGATTGCAAGAAGAATCTCTCTACAGAGTTTGAGATAAAAGACCTATTGCATTATTTCTTAGGTCTTGAATTTTGGAGGAGCCAAGAGAAGATCTTCTTTAACCAAGGGAAGTATGCAGTTTAAATACTAAAGAGGTTTGATATGTTGGAGTGTAAATCCATGAACACAACCATGGAAACAAAGTTGAAGCTCCTGGTTGATACTTCGTCAAAATTGGTTGATGCTACAAATCACTAGATCTTTGATGTATTTGATGAATGCCAGGCCAGATATATGTTTTGTTGTGAACACCTTGAGTCAGTATTTGGTAGAGATCATATGTGTTCACCTTGTTGCTGAAAAACATGTGATGAGATACCTTAAGAGTACGTTGGAATTTGGTCTCAGTTATAATGGATATCAGGACTTCAGACTGATTGATTATACTAATTCAGATTGGGCAGGAAGTGTTTTTGACTGAAATAGAACTTTAGGATGTTGTTTCAGTCTGGGCTCATCCATGACTTCATGGAAGAGAAGGAAGCAATCTAGTATTTCTCTCATCATGACCAAAGAGGAATACTTGGTTGCATGTTCTGCCAGTCGTGAAGCAATATGGCTTCAAAATTTGTTGACAGGTTTATTTGATATGGATATGGAAGCAACCATGATTCTATGTGATAACCAGAGTTGCATAAATATGATGGAGAACCCTGTGTTCCATGATAAATAAAAAAACATAGAAATCTAGTATCACTACATTCATGACATGGTGTAGAGGGGAGTTGTAAAGCTCCAATATGTTAGTATAGATGAGCAGGTCGCATATGTGTTGAACCAGCCTCTGCCTCATGTAAAGTTTGAGAAATTTTGAGACAAGATCAGGTATAGTCTAAAAGGACCTCCCTCGAAAGGGGGAGTGATGTTGATGATACTATGGTATCCTTACCAATAGAGGGTAGCTCAATTAGGATTTTATATCTTTGGGGACAGATCATCCCTGGACAGATCCCTAAGGTCCAGTAAGGACGATATGTAAGAGTACTTGTGCATGTATATGCTAGATATGGTAAGTTGTGGTAGCTCCATTAGGATTTTTATATTCCTAGGGAATATTATGATTCTTGGGAAGATATTGAAGGTCTGGTATGGATGGTATGTCAGATTACCACGTGGTAGATATGTTATGATTTTATATCCTAGGGATTCCAATGATTCTTGGGAAGCTCTAGGACTAGGAGACAGATGCCATGAGAAGACTATATCGTAGCTTCAGAGACTTCTAGGAGATATGAAATATATTGAGAATATTCCCTTCTTTCAGTGACAGATAAGGAAGCTAGTAAGAAATATTGGGATATGGATTTTTCTGTGAGACTAGAAAGGAAGTCAATGTTGAATTCCAAGATTGATCTAACATATCAAACATGTTGCAGATGTACAAAGACTAGATTGTGTCTAGAGGATTCTCCCAACAAGAGGGAGAAGAATATGACGAGACACTTACTCAAGTAATTGAAGAAATAGTTCCAGTATTCATGAAGATATCTAGAACAACCATGACAGTATGAGATATAGGGGGATAAATCCCTATATTTGAGATTGAGTTATCTCCAGTTCTAGTTGGTGTAGTACATTAGTTGGGTCATGAAGACATAAATACAATGGAAGATAGAGTTACCTTCATAAAATAAGAAGAGTTATTTTTTATTGAGCCTCTCAACTTCAGATGAAGTTGTTGCCATGATGAAGTAGAGGAACTGCTCTCAGATTTCAACAGTCACAATGAAAATGGAGCAACCATTCTCATCTTCTGAGCAGCTGTAGGTGCATAGTCCTAGTTCTAGAGGAACATTTGCAGAGAGAGTAGAGGACATACACTCAGGTATTGAGATAGATAGTGCTTTGCAGAAAGCACATAGAGCTAGTACATGATTGTTGGAGTTGAATCCAACGTACCAGGATGGTACAATGTTATGTGGAAAATTGGATTTGAATATTGAATATAGAAAGACTCATGTCTACATGTTAAAGGAATCTATATACATGTTGAACAAAGCTCGTACAACTTAGTATAGTAGAATTGGCAGTTTCCTAACGAGCTTGGGATTTACCGAGAGTAAATATAATTATAACCTTTACTTAAAGGCTATGAATGATGATCCAATGATGTTTCTAATATATGTATATGATTCATTCTTGATAGATGAATAAAATCTCATCACAGATTGCAAGAAGGAGCTCACTACAGAGTTTGAGATAAAATACCTAATGCATTGTTTCTTAGGTCTTGAAGTTTGGAGGAGTCTTGAGAGGTTTGATATGTTGGAGTGTAAATCCATGAACACACCCATGGAAACAATGTTGAAGCTCATGGTTGATACTTTGTAAGAATTGGTTGATGCTACAGATCATTGCATCTTTGATGTATTTGATGAATGTCATGCCAAATATATGTTTCTTTGTGAACACCTTGAGTGAGTATCTGTTAGATCCCATATGTGTTCACCTTGTTGCTACAAAACATGTGATGAGATACCTTAAGGGTACGATGGAATTTGGTCTTAGTTATAATGGAGATCATGACTTCATATTGATTGATTATACTGATTCAAATTGGGTAGGAAGTGTTTCTGACTGAAAGAGAACTTCATGATGTTGTTTCATTCTTGGGTCATTCAGGACTTAATGGAAGAGAAGGAAGAAATCTAGTATTTCTCTTAGCATGACAAAAGCATAATACATTGTTTCATGTTTTGCTAGTCGTGAAGCCACATGACTTCGAAAGTTGTTGACAGGTCTATTTGATATGGATATGGAAGAAACCATGATTCTATGTGATAACCATAGTTGCATAAAGATGATCGAGAACCATGTGTTCCATGATAAATTGAAGAACATAGAA
>JASDQU010310016.1:47683-61853 GCA_032191745.1 Picea mariana | reverse complement strand
TTTTCGTTTTTGTTTTATGTATTTTTATATATGTTTGAAATGTTTTAATTATTTAGTTTTGTTTTTATTTGTATTTTATTTTTGTTTTACCTTTCTTTTATTTTATTGTTTATATGTTTTATGTTGTTTTTATTTATTATATGTATTTTTTTTATGTTTTTTTGTTTTATATTAATGTTTAATTTTGTTTAATATCTTTTTAATTTAATTTATTATTACACTAACCTAATTGCTAACTTAAACAAACTAACCTAATTACTAACTTAAACAAACTAAACTAATTACTAATTATTGTTAATTAGTTACAGACCTAGGCTTTAATAAATTATTAATTAATTTATTATAACAACCCTAACCTAGTTTTACTAACCTAACTACACTAATCTAATTAAATTAACTTTATTATGCTAATTAGTATTAAAATATGCCACTAACCATTTATTATTAACCTCATGTATTTTAGCCTAAGCTTGTTTATTCATGTAGGGATGAAATTGGATGAGGGGTGAAGACATGAAGGGTGAGGGAATGAAGGGTGCAGTAGGGTGATGAAGGATCAGGCAAAATGGATGGAGGGAGAAGTGAAATCAACCGAGCCCAGCAAACCAGATATCTTCATCATCAGATCAATTCCAAATAGATAGTTGAAGAATCAAATCATCTATTATTATAGGACCCTAACATAGGCTCCAATGGGGGATAACAACTTCCCAAGAGGTGTCAAGAAACACATATCTCTGAATAGGCAGACCAATGCTTTATCCGTTGGGATGATTCCAAAAATGTATTCTGCAACCTGTACCTATTCTGGTCTTTCAACTGAAACCAAATCAAACTAAAGACTGAAATTTGAAATTGAGATTGAAAAATTGTTGAAAGAGATGCTCAAAGAGATGAGCTTATTTGCACATTGCTACCTACCCTATACTGCTGAAAATCATGCTAAATCAAATAATTCAAAAATGCCAATGAATCCATTCAAGTAGTTGCTGAAACAAATTGATTGTTTGATTGGTTGTTAGCACAATCAAAAGGACAACTTGACCTTTTGTCCACATAATCAAAACTGCAAAGTGTAATGGCCACTGCTGAAAACATGGTTGATCTTTTATGCTGAAAAAATCTTCCATGTAGTCTGCTATGGGATCGGGAAAGACACGACCTATTTCTTGACTTTTAGCAAATTTATAGTGAGAATTGGGTATGACACATATGCTTTTTACATCATTATACGGTTCTTGAGATGGCTGCAAATTTTCTGTTGAACTTTGAAATGAGACTCCTACTAAAACATACCATGAAAAAGACTACCTAATCATGTATATATCATAATTGATTTTAATCGCATAGCTGATCAATGGAACATGGCTTGGACAACACAAGTCATCCAACACATTATCTATTGGATCTTGCATGGACTGAGATGACTATTTTATTGGTTCCAGTACAAATTCTTGATTTTTTGTGTGCTTATCATCCATGACATGATTAAAAAATTTCTTCAAAAACTGAAATGAATTGAAGGTTAATGGTATAGAGTTATAATGCATTAATTCATATTCTATTTGAAGACCAATGTAACTTAAGAGTTGTAAATTTGGATCAAGAACAACTTCTATGTCATCAATGACATCTCCCACTAATTCATGAGAACCTTCTCCATCCCTACTATTGACAATTTGCTTATAGTTTTCTCTCAGAAACTGAAATGAAGAGAAGCATAAGGGAAAAGACTTTCCACTTACTTTGAGATTTTCTTCATTTTCCTCGTTGTTTTCATAATTAATGTGCACAGGTTGACTGCCATATTCGAGTTGCAACTAATCTTCTTCCTCCCAACAATATGCTATCGATGGTTTTGAATAATTCACATTGATGTAATGCTCATCATATTTAATATTCTTGGGTAGATCATCCATGAAATAAATGCCCTCAAAAATACACATTGTATCATCTGATTGCTCTTCTACAAGCTGAGTTGGAGTTTCATCTTTGACTATGTTGTGAATTGAATACATGAAATAAACATTTTCCAATCCATGATACCAAGGAGGGGGGCTGAGAAGTGTTTGGGAACATTGACCCTTTCTTTCTCTCCAACTAATGGAACATGGTGTCTTTGAACAACAAGTTTTTCTCTTATGATAATCCTATGAAAAATTTCTTCCATGGTACTTTTCAGAATGTCTAGCTTCACCTATGAGGATGTCAGATGCTCCTTTTCTTTGATCTTTCTATCTTCTGCCTCTAACTTTGACCTTTTGATCAACAAATGGACTTCAACACTTATTGCACTATCTTGCATTTATTTGAGTGTTGTGGTGTTTCTTTCCTCAATTGAAATGCCATTTATGGATCAAAGGGATCTGGATAGTGTAAGAGAGCTAAATCACGAGGAGGTTTTATATCAACAAGCATTGAATGTTAGACTTGATTGAATCTAGATGAAAATTGTTGCACTATTTCTCCTAGCTGTCTTTTCAAGTGATTATATTCTTCCAAAATGAGGAAGGGATTCCTCTTGATCACCCATTGATCCAAAAAAACTTTCAAAAAATGATTATATTGATGCTTGCAACTAGAATATATTTATACCATTTCTTATCTCTACTTTGCAAATATAAAGCAAAAATCCTAATACTAACATCACATTTTTCCACCTCAAAAAGGTCAGGATAATTTTCAAAACCTTGAATGTGTTTTTTAGCAGTGATGTAGCCATATTCTTTGTCAAACCTGGGAAGATATTTGAAGTAATTGGCAGGGAAATCATGGAGTATGGGAGGTAAGACAAGAGGCTTGTATCTATATCATATTTTTATAGGTTTAGGAGTATGTATAGGGATCGTAACACTAGGATTAACCTCTTGAGGTTCATCAGGTTGAACATGCTCTTCATAAATTTTGGTAGTATCATCTGGATTAGGATCATGAGAAGGGAAGAAATAATTAAAAATAAAACCTATCATATATTAGATAAATTTCCAGCTTAAATAGTTGATCTTTTAAGATGGTTTGTTCATGTTTCAGTTCTTCCTCCAATGGAGTCTTTGAATTGGAAATAATATGGAGTTGATTGGAGTTGCCAGGTGGATGATTGAGCCTTCAGGTGTCTAATTATCACTGTCCACCATCATTAATCATATATGTAACTTGATATCCTTTTCTAAGAAACATTCCCCAGTATGGTCGTCGCTATGTTATCACTCTGTAATTTCTCAGGTTGAAGAAGAAATGGGTAGAGGTAACTACAAAACCACTTTGGAGTCAAGGATCTAGCCCTCCAAGACTCAAAGAGGGATCTCTCTGTATGATTTAGCTTTGTTTTCTGGGAATTTTAGGCTAGTTAGAAAGTATAGGGTTTGGTTTTTAAATTGGTTGGTTGGAACAGGAAGGGAGGAGCATTGGGCAATGGAGTCAAAGAGGCCTGATCCAATCAAGAGAGTTTCTACAGTAAAAATTCATAGGGCAGGATATGAACCTTTGTTGGATTCTTTTAAATTGTTGAATGATATGAAATAAAGGGTGAGGAAAGAGGATTGTATCATATAAATTAAGAATTATGAAACTAACCCTCTAGTAGAAAACACATAAATTATCCAAAGCCATAAACAAAGTGTACTTTAAAACAAATTCTACTCGTAATGTTCTATTGAATAATTTAGAAAGAAACCAATATGTAACAGGGAAAACATATTACATAAGAGACACATCACCAAAAATATATGCCATAGGAATCCTGAAAATCTTGACTTGTATTACTGAAATTTGATTAAAAGAGGCTCTATGAGCTGCTCTACAATATTGATCCTTGTAACAGGTCCCAACTGATCAACCCTTTTACATTTTAATTATAAAAATATATAGAAAAATTATCCCCTAGGATCAGGAGGTCGAATTCAACAACCTGGCCAAAAATAGAAACAAATCCCTCAAAGTTTTGAACTATCTGCCATGAAAAAAGGACCGGACTACTAAAAATATGGGTCAAATCAGACACTTGTATCACCCAAAATATGAAATTTGTATGAAAAATGAAAGAGGTTATTGTAGATGAAACTGTATTGAGTAAAAATCTCTCTCATTTTCTCCAAATTCATCTCCATATTTCCAAAACATTTACCACAAAACCATGAGAAAAACAAGAAAAGCAGAAACCTGAAAAATACTGCTCAGAGATGGCTTGGATTATCCCAATTCCCGATACCTATGAAATAACTGAGAGACATTATTGTTATTCATCCCATTTTGGAGAAAATCATTTCTTGGTTTTTCAAAATTCCTTCTATTTTTCATGTAAATGCTCTCGGAAGGCAAGTGGTCAAACATGGAAAAAACAGTTTTTGATTTGGGGAAAGTGGTTTTTCAAGGGGAAGGTGGTATTCCAGACCCCCTAGGGTGGTAAGTGGTATTAGGGGTGGCGGGGGGTTTCGGTAACACCTGGTGGTGACAAGTTTCCAAGTGAAAACCACATTTCCCGGACACACGCCCCCCCCCCCCTGCCCCCCTCGTTAAAGTTAGGATGGACGGGGTGGGGGGGGTGTCTGGAAAAATTTACAGACGTAGATTTTAATTTTTTGGGATATGTGGGTAAGGTGCATGTTTTATATATATATATGTGTGTGTGTGTGTGTGTGTGTGTGTGTGTGTGTGTGTGTGTTTTGTTTTATTTATTAGTTTTATTTCATTTAAATTTGCTTTATTTTTATTTAACTTTTGTTTTATTAATGTTTACATGTTTTTTTTTTTCATTTTTGTTTTATGTATTTTTATACATGTTTGAATTCTTTTAATTATTTAGTTTTGTTTTTRTTTGTATTTTATTTTTGTTTTATGTCTCTTTTATTTTATTTTTTATATGTTTTATGTTGTTTTTATTTTTTATATGTATTTTTTATGTTTTTTTGTTTTATATTAATGTTTAATTTTGTTTAATATCTTTTTAACTTAATTTATTATTACACTAACCTAATTACTAATTATTTAATTAATTATTTTTAATTAGTTACATGCCTAAAATTTAATCAATTATTAATAAATTAGTAATTAATTTATTATTAACAACCTTAACCTAGTTTTATAACCTAACTACAATAATCTAATTAAATTAACTTTATTATGCTAATTAGTATTAAAAGATTCCACTAACCATTTATTATTAACCTAATGTGTTTTAGCCTAAGCTTGTTTATTCATGTAGGGATGAAATTGGTGGAGGGGTGAAGAAATGAAGGACGAGGGAATGAAGGGTGCAATAGGGTTATGAAGGATCAGACAAAATGGATGGAGGGGGAAGTGAAATCAACCGAGCCTAGCAAGTCAGATGTCTTCATCATGATAGAAATGCCAGATAGATAGTTGAAGAATAAAATCACCTATTATTATAGGACCCTAACAACCATGATAGGGGTATACTCTCATGCTGGAATGTCCATTATTTCCATATTTAGAGTTGAATATTTTCTCTGAGTCTCATTCAATTTTTTCTATATTTTCCATTCTAATTTTTAATCAGATTTATTCTTTGCTTCATCTTCAGCTGCCACTCTTTCCTTTTCCCTTCTCTATGTAATATTCCAGATATAAAAAGTATGTAGAACAATAATAAAATGCTAGAAATGCCAAATGAAAAAAAATATAACTAGAACAACACCACAATAATACCAAAATGGTACCAAAATAACACCAGAAAAAGCACTTTGATTACTGAGAGCAATGTTCACTTTTCTCTTTGAGGGGGAAAGCTCCAGCAGAGAAGATCTCTATTAAAATAATATCCCAGAAAAATTTTCTCATACCCTCGACTCCTATTTATACTAAATATGTCTATCAAAAGAACCATATAGAGGAAGATCCTTCTATAAGTGGAAGATTCTATTATGTCTTCTTACATTCGACTTATTATTCCTTATTGATAAGCCTTATTAACATTGAACTTTATTACATCAGGATATATTATTCTACCTACGTGAGGGGTTAGGTCCCTAACGTGTCCTCCCCCTTAAAAACAACCTTGTCCTCAAGGCTTGAGATGTGGAAATTGTTGTAGAATGGTAGCTGGTTCCCAAGTGGAATTTTTTGGGGTTGTATATTTCCACTAGACTAACACTTCCTTGATGGTTCGTTGATGCAGACAATGCTCACACTGGTCAAAACCTTCTTGTGGTTGTAGCCAAATGGATCCTTCTTCGTCCAACTCGAGAAGGTTGGTTTGAGTTTGTCACATAGTTCCAATGACCTTCTTTAAGTAGGAAACATGAAAAATGGAATGTAGCTTAGAATGATTAGGAAAAGTTAACTGATAGGCCACCTGTCCCACACGCTTGAGAATGGTGTAAGGACCAGAGAATTTGGGCACCAGTTTATGACAATGGTCAACCTTGAGGGAATTTCACTTGTAAGGTTGCAGTCAAAGAAACACCTGATCCCCTTCTACAAATTGATGTTCAGAGAGACCTTGATCTGCTTGTTGCTTCATGCGATTCTAGGCCATGACCAAATTCTATTTGAGGGTACAAATAATAACCTCTCGAACTGTAAGTGTTTGGTCAATTGTGTGGACCTTCAAGACACCTAGAAAATATGAGAGAACTCAAGGTGGATTTTGTCCATATACCGCTTCAAAAGGATTCATGTGGGTAGTTGTATGGTATGAAGTGTTGTACCACCATTCAACTAGTGGTAACCATTAAGCCCGTTGATTTTGATTTTCCAAGGAAAAAAACCTTTAATATGTTTCCAAACACTTATTGACAACTTTAGTTTGATCATCATTCTGGGGATGATAAGCTATGCTAAGATGAAATTGGGTGCCTTGTAGCTTGAAAAAGTCTTGCCAAAAATTGTTGGTAAAAGTTAGGTCATGATCAGAAACAATAGAATGCGGCATGCCATGAAGCTTGAAGACCTGATCCATGAAAAGTTGAGCCACAGTGGATATTGTAAATGGGTGTTGAAGAGAACATAAATGATCATACTTGGAAAGGCGATCAACTACCACCATGATGATTGATTTATAGACTGATTTAGGTAAGCCTACTTTAAAATCCATAGAGATATCCCACCAAATAGCAGGTCGAATTGGAAGCGGTTGTAGTGTGCCAAGAGATTTGACTATTTTTCCCTTGTTGCATTGACACACATCACATTCAGCCACAAAATTATGAATGTCATGTTTCATACCATCCAAGAAAAAATAACGTGTGACCCTGTCATACATTTTGGTAAACCCAGAGTGCCCGACTGTGGGTGTAGCATGAAGATCAGAAAGTACTGTGGATTTAAGTTTTGACTGTTTACTTAAATAAAAATGGCCTTTGTATAGAATCTCATCATGGAGCCAGGAGTACCTTGGGGAAAATGGAGAATTGGACTGTAATTGTTGTATCAGATGCAAACTTTTGGGATCGTGTAGCCATTCCTGGTGAATGACTTGGAGCCAATCTGGTACAATGAAGGTGAGAGACAAAAGACACCCTTCATCTTCATATTTTTGGGAAGTGCATCTGCAACCACATTGTATTTTCCTTTCTTGTAAATGATCTCATAATCATATCCAAAGATCTTAGTCACCCATTGTTTTTTCTCTAGGGATGAAATGCGTTGTTCCAGAAAATACTTGAGGCTTTGATGATATGTCTTAATTTGGAAGCATTTCCCCAATAGATAACAACACCAAATATCAATGACATGAAGAATAGCCAACATTTCTTTTTTGTAGATTGATTTTCCCAAATTTCATTCAAACACTTGTTTGTTGGTAAAGGCCAAAGGCCATCCCTCTTGCATAAGGACAATGCCAATTCCTTTCCCTGAAGCATCACATCCCAGGAAAAAGGTCTTTGTGAAATCAGGAAGGGCCAGGACTAGAGTGGTGCACATGGCCATATTTAAGGTTTGAAAAGCCTGAGCAACTATTGGAGTCCAAGTGAAAGAATTATTTTTAAGGAGGGCAGTGAGAGGTGCCACAATCTCTCTATAATTCTTAAAAAACTTGCGATAATAACCTGTTAATCCAAGAAATCCATGCAAGCTTGTGACAGTCTTTGGGTGAGGCCAATCTTGCATAACATAAATATTTTTAGGAACCACCTAGACATCATCCTTTCCAACAAGATGACCCAAGTACTCGACATCCGAGGCACAAAAAGCACATTCATATTGTTTCAGAAAACGTTGGTGTTGAGTAGTAGAGGGAGAAATCGATCCACATGAGCAAGATGGTATGTCCAAGTTTTTATATAGATGAGGATATCATCAAAGAAAACTAAGACAAAATGACTAAGAAAAGGACAGAAGACATGATTCATAAGGCTTTGGAAAGTGGAGGTATCATTACACAAGCCAAAGGGCATGACCAAAAATTCATAGTGATCCTCATGAGTTCTAAAGGCAGTATTAGGAATGTCTTCCTCTTTCATATCGATCAGGTGGTAGCTAGAACGAAGATCAAGTTTAGTAAAGAAGTGGGCACTACTCAATTCATCCAAGAGGTCATCAATGATAGGAATGGGAAATTTGTCTTTAATGGTGAGTTTGTTGAGGGTGCATAAGTCAGGACACATGTGCCAAGAACCTTCTTTATTTAGGACCATGACCACAGGATAAGAGTATGGGCTCATACTAGGGCGGATAACACCTGTGTTAAGTAGTTCTTGAACCATTTTCTCAATTTCATTTTTTTGGGAAAAAGGGTGACGATAGGGAAAGATATTGGGAGGAAGCTTCTTGGGACAGGGGGAATGGAATGATCATGAACACCACGGGAAGGAGGGAGTCCCTAGGGAATGGAAAAAAACACTTCATGTTTAGAGAGGACTGATTGGAGGTCCTATAGTACAGAGGGTGTCTCAGTTGCTTGTATGGCATGAAGTTGGGAAATAATGCCAGAATCACCTCTTTTGAGAAGTTATTCCATGCGAAGGGAACTAATGATATCAGGGGAATTGACAATGATGCCTTGGAACTTATATTTTTGGCCCTCCTGGTCAAATTGAATAGTTAATTCCTTAAATCCATGAGAATGGGACCCAAAGTCCTTATCCAGTATACACCAAACATAATTTCACAACTGTCCATGTCGATGGCAAACATATGAGATTTTAGGTGGTAGTCGCCAATTTGGAGACACACATTTTCACAACGCCCTCGACATTTCATGGACCCTCCATTGGAAATCATGATTTGGAAATTATTGATTGCACAGATATAGTAATTAGTTTCTTGGGTAATGTGATGATGAATAAAATTATGGGTGCTTCCACTATCAACAAGAATGATGACTTTCCTATGATTGATGTAGCCAATTAAATTGAGGGTTTGGGGAGCAGAGAAGCCAGTGAGAGAATTTAGGGAAATGATTGGTTCTACTTTGGGAGGCTCTGAGGGAGGGGTTATGTTAGTGGGTTCAGGTGACACAGACACAAGGGAACTTCAACATCCTCTTCTGAAACATCCTCCGAGATGGACATAAAAATGTTTTGTTCCTTACACTTGTGCCTCGGAAAATATTTTTCATCACAATTATAACAAAGGCCTTTGAGTTGGTGTTCAACCATTTTGGCCCTGGTCAATTTTTGGATCATTAGTAGAGTAGAAGGAGGAGTGGGATTTACTGGTTTAGGGAGAGGAATAAAGGAGGGTTTCCGGTTTTGAGAAGAGACAACATGTTGTTCTTCCTTAGCTCTTTTATTAGCCTCCACCCAACTATGATGCTAAGCCATGAGGACATGGGAACGAATCTCATCCTTGAGGCCATTGATAAAAACATTCTCAGAAAAAATCATCAGACATGCCCTCTATACGAAAATCCAGTCACTCAAAAGCTGCTATAAAGTCTTCCATTGTGCCAAATTGTTTCAACTTTTTCAAACGGCCTAAATTGTTGGTTCTAGTGTCAAAGCGTTCATAATCTTTGCCACAAAGTGTGTCCAAGAAACATACCCTTGACAGGTAGTTTTCCTCCATTGTTGCCATTGCCAACGCTCTTGATCTAGATGGAAAACACCATACCAGAGTTTTCCAACTCATCTGTAATGTCGTACAAAGAGAAATAATGTTCCATTTGAGTTACCCAACAAGTGGGATCTGAGACATCAAATTTGGTCACATCTACACGCAAAAAGTGTAGGTCACACTAAAAGTGATGGGGCAGAAAATTATGGGAATGAGAGGAAATTTCAATTTCGGTATGCAAAGGTGGGTCAGATAAAGGGGGATATAGGTCAGATAAAGGAGGATCTACAGGGATATGCATCTTGGTGCAGATCATCAAAGAAAAAGATTCAATATGGGTAGTAATGTCTTGCTTGAGATCTTCTTTGAGTTCCTCAATTGAGGCAGCGATGGAGGAATGCATGTTTTTATTGATGGTGGCAATATTGGCACTGAGTTGTCTCACTTCTTGTTGGGTCTCTGTGAAATTAGATTGCAAGGTATTGAAGCAATATTCTAAGTCTTGGCTACTGGTATGGGCCATGATGATGAGGGAACTGAAAAGGGGCGGGTAGGGTCAAAATATTTGTTGAAAAATGATACGTATGAATGTGATAAGGGAGAAGAGATAAATCCAATGGAATAGGTCTCAAATAATGGTGCAACAAAATCTAGACTTTTTATTTTTTTACACCTACGGAGTTATACTCCGGTCTGAAGAATACTGCAGTGATGAAATTCCCAAATTCTTAATCAGGAAGAAATGTGTAGTTATTTGGCAACTCGAATGCAGGAGACACAATTTCACGACAATAGATATTGTATGTTTTGTTTTTATTTCCATCCCCAAGGGTTAGGTATTCAAGGGTTCTATAGACGAGGGTTTTCCCCATTCTATAACTCTCTAATATATGTGCGGGGTCCAATAGTAGTACACGACCCAATATCTTAGGGCACCAACTAAGGAGGCTAGATCGTGCCCTTAGCCATACTACCCGACTACCTAGGTGCTAAAGAGTATCTTCCTGAATGATGTTCTTAGTGGAAATATAGCAGTCAAGAATTCGATCTATTTATCTAAATAGGGCTTCATGAAAGCTAGGTCAATCCATATACAGGTGTTGTTTGATGCGCTACCACTCGAACGGGTACCAACAGGGGTTACAAGGGTGACCAACAGATGTGCAATTAAGTACCACTTGTATTTCTTGCATGTATGAATCCCCGAACATGGGTTTATGCACATAACGATAGATCTTTGTGGCTTAAAGATGCTGGAATATGTCTCTACACTAAAAAAAAATTAACCCACAATTTTCTGTCGAGGAAAGTTCTTTGATACCACTTGTAATATTCCATATTAGAAAAGTATGCAGAACAATAATAAAATTATAGAAATGGCATATGAACAACAATATAACCATAACAACACCACAATAATACCAAAATGATACCATAATAACACCAGAAAGAGCACTTTGATTACTGAGAGAAATTTTCACTTGCCTCTTCAAGGGGGCAACCTCCAACACAACAAAACTCTATTACAATAATGTCCCAGACAAAAGTTATCATACCCTTGAATCCTATTTATTCTAAATATGTCTATCAAAATAACCATCTAGAGGAAGATCCTTCTAGAAGAGAAAGATTCTATTAGGTCTTCTCACATTCGACTTATTCTTCCTTATTCCTAGGCCTTATTAATATTGACCTTTATTACATCGGGATATATTATTCTAGCTACGTGAGGGGTTAGGTCCCTAACACTATGAGCCTCTGCTTCATATTCCAATATCTTAGTTTATTTCTCAACTTTATACTATTGAAGAGAATCATGTTGGGCCCTCGCCTCATCTTCTTCCTTTTTTCTTCTTCATTTTTCTTCTTCTCACCTGCATTGAGGATTTTCTTGTGATCAATTTTATGATTCTCATTTTTTGCTTGTCTTTTATGATATTCCTCATATGCCTTTATCCTTTTTCATTCCAATTCATTTGCTTTCTTTAATTTTTCTTGTTCCTTGGTTTCCAATTTCTTCTGGTCTTCATCCATGAGAATTTTAAATTTCTCTTGTAAGATCCTCTTCTTTTCTTCTTATTCTAATTTCATCTCCTATCTAGCAATATCACTAGGAAATTTTTCTAAAACCTCTTCATAGAAGATAACTTATTTTAACACCTCTTCATCAAAATTGACTACATGTATAATGGAATGGGTGAGACCCATAGATCTAACATGACTTACTACCAACTCATGTGGATCATGTCCTCTTTCCTCTCCAATTCATAAACACATCTCTAGTATGGTATTTGCCTCTTTTATAGCATAAGGTCCATTTGATAAATTGTAGTTTCCTATATGCATAGGAATCAGTGGCTAGAGTTTCTTATTGCTGCTCAAAATGAGGGAAGTTACCCTTGTTCCCATGGTATGGTAGCAAATATATCTTATCTATAGATGTTATGGAAAAAAACATGGCAAGAGATGTGGGGCCCAATACTATCATACACTATGATATAAGTGTAATACTTCCCTAAATACCAATCTTGTATACCCTTCCTTCCAGCCATGGCTTCCTTTGATATTATATATCAAGGGAATCGAAAAATTATAGTATAGAGAGGAGCAAGGAAATAATCATAAAAATTATAGAGGTATCTTTTATAATTTATGTTCCAGAGGTCGAAGCAATAAATATGTATAGGAGGTTTATGTTTGTCCCAATTCCATCCAAGAGTAGGAAATTGTATGGAAGAATAGATACATCAATCATATATTAAAACATATATAAACAAGGTTTCTTCATACATGGGATGTTCTTCATGTTAAGAAAAACATTAAAAATCAATATCTCTACCCAATTGAAGATTTTTCCTATTTTCACAATTGTGTATTCCATAGGTAGCCATTTTATATGGAAATGTGTCCTCTTCTCCTTGCCATATAGCCTGCCCAACATAGAAATTAGCATCTTGTATCGATTCTTGAAATCGTGTGTAGGGAACAGATTTTTCATTTTCTTTGAACAATCTATCCTCATTTTCCCACCGATTTTCCATTAATCGGG
This sequence comes from Picea mariana, assembly GCA_032191745.1. Taxonomy (NCBI): domain Eukaryota; kingdom Viridiplantae; phylum Streptophyta; class Pinopsida; order Pinales; family Pinaceae; genus Picea; species Picea mariana. The sequence continues at coordinate 48,850 of JASDQU010310016.1, read as the reverse complement.
TTGGGTTTTTATTATTTTTGGTGAACCCTTTTAAAAATGCCTCATTGAGAGAACACATGGTATCAGGTAGGTGATATATGATGCCAACGTCTTCAGGTATTAGAGATGTTATTTTCCTTCTGTTTTTATTTAAAATTGTAGAAGTTCTATGGTCAAACACTTTGAAACAACATTGGGATACATCATTGTACATAAATAAAGATGGTTGAGTGGCCACAAGGTTGATACTAGTCTTCTCTATATTTTGTTACACTTCAAGGGGAAGTTTCCAGTGTTGAATATTTTATATATTTCATCATATATGGGGAAATTGTCTTCTCCGGTTTGATGAGTCGTGTCTATCACTAAGACCTCTCCTAAGTTAGCAATAGTTTTAGGTGTGAAAGATGGAATGGAAGATAAAATATTCTTGTATTTTCGATCATTTAAACCCACCATTATATATCCTTTGTATCCTACAATTATCATGGAAATACATAAATCCCTTAAATAAACGAAATAATAAAATGAAATAGCGAGTTGAAACAGTAACATTCTTGTTATTCCAACTTGAAAGGATGGTTATAAATAATTCTTCTAGCCAGTAGAGATTCATTTACCAAGCCACCAGGAAGACTTAATACTGAATGAACTTAATATCTTGAGCCTATGATTCTTCATAATTTTATAAAATGTTGTCCTACTTATTTTTAATTGTATTAAAAATGGTCTATAGTCATCCAATAACCTCAACAATAGAAGCCCCAAAAATCCATCATGCAGTGCAAAATATCTAGCAAAGTGATTGGTCCAATTACTTATCTGTCTTATTAAAAAAAATTGTAATGTCTCTCTCCCTCTCTCTCTCTCTCTCTTTGAAAATTTTGTAAATATAATAGTCACAATATCCCCATTTCTAGGGATGAGCAAGGATTTGAGGTGGGATAAGATGTTGTAGGGGCTATTCAACTTTGTTGACTAGACCAGACAATCAACCAAGTCAGACATGTAAGTCATTCAACTATTTAGTCGAGTATGTAAGTAGATTGATCATCTAGTTGGGTCGATTGACCAAGGAAGTTAGGAAGTTGCAACTGTATTCTAAAAGAATATACAAGTATAAATATGTGGCCACATAATGTTGATTAATTGGGTTGGTTTTCATTGATGTCAACCCTTGAAGAAAGT
>JASDQU010310016.1:17699-32272 GCA_032191745.1 Picea mariana | reverse complement strand
TCCTGAGCTTTCTGAGATAAAAACCAGACCCTCGTCAACGCACACCTTGTGGATGTTCGCTGCACTCTTTGCAGGAATTCTCAGGAAGAGAAACAATTGAAACTCATTCTTCTCCTCTCTCAGATTTCATACATTCAACATGAAATAATACACACAACACAACATTGAAACAAATTCATAACAGAGAAATAAATCAACTATAAACATACCATTCAACAAATGTAAACAGTAAGCATCATAACACCATGAAAATTGAGTTAAAGCTTCATATATTAACTCAAGTGCTCCTGTACATGGGTTCTTCTCTACAGGTCTCTGCTATAGCTCTATATCTCTCCGAATTTTGAATGATCACCAAAAGTTACAATGATACAAGGGTGACGGTGTCTATATTCATTTTCCCTCCTATGCTTCTAAAATTGTCTAATCTAATATTCATATCTACCTACTTTACATTAATAGTCTTAAATGCCTATTATATCCGACAGACGAGAGTAATTCCTCTGGATCTATTCATATCTCCAAGGCATAAATGTAAGTATGCTCCTCCTAGCTTAGTACATTAATGCTTCAGATTTCAAAATTCAAAACGTTTTCATAAAAACATGCCCCTTTTTTCCATTTGTGCCTGTAGCTGTCTCCCACTTTTACGTTGCTCGCTTGGGTAGTTGCTTACGATTCTCTTGCATCATACTCCCTTGCTTGAAAATTTTCATGAACTCTTGTTCATGATATCTTGCACGGTCTGCCCATGCCTATAAATTGCTACTTCATCCTCCCAACTGGCATCTTCAACCAAATGTCCCTTCCATTTGACCAAGTATTCAAAATACTCTTTTCTCCTGGTCTTTTTGCTAATCCTCTTGTCAATTATGCTTTCCATCTGTGGCTCTACAACTACAGGCATTTGTTTTGTCCATTGAAACTCTTTCTATTTCTCCTTTGTTCATGCTTCTTCAGCTCTGTAAGGGTACAAATCCACAACATTGAATATCAGTGAGATTCCGACCCCATTGGGTAATTCAATCTCATATGCATTTGCCCCAAATTTTCTTACGACCTTGCACAGTCCAATCTTTTTCATCTTCAACTTATTATACGTTCCCCTTGGGAACCTCTCCTTCCTCAGATGCGCAAGAATCAGATCACCAACTTCAAATAGAAGTTCTTACCTATGTTGATCTTCTTTCCACTTGTATTCTTGACTTGAACTTTGCAATCACTCCTCGACTCGGCTGTGAAGCTCCTTCATTCCTTCTGCAAAGTATTTTTCACTAGCACTCCTGAATTCATTTTGTTTCGAATCATTCAATTTAGAAACTCCCCTTGGCTGCATTCCATATACAATCTGGAATGGACTCTGCCCTATGCTTCTATTGAGTGAATCATTTTAAGTGAATTCCACCTGTGGCAGAATGTGATCCCATTGAATGTGGTGTTCAATCACTAAGCTTCTCAACAAATCTCCCAAGCTATTGTTCATGACTTATGTCTGCCCATCCGTTTGAGGATGATATGTTGAGATAAAAGACAAAATTGTCCCCAACTTCTTCCATAAGGTCCTCCAGAAATGCCCTATGAACTTGGTATCTCGATCAGACATGATACTCTTTGGAAAGCCATGAAGTCTGATGACTTCCTTGAAAAACAAGTTCGCAATATGAGTTGCGTCACTGGTTTTCTGGCATGGTATGAAATCTGCTATTTTTGAAAATCTGTCGACTACCACAACGATTGAATCATATCCCCTCTGTGTTCTTGGTAGTCCCAATATGAAATCCATGCTCACTGCATCCCACGACCTTTCAGGTATGGGTAATGATTGGTATAACCCTGTGTTCTGCCTTTTTCCTTTCGTGTGCTGACAAATTTTGCACCTGTCCACAAATTTCTTGACATCCATCCTCATACCTAGCCAATAATATGAGTTATTCAACTTTGAGAATGTTTTATCATGACCAAAGTGTCCATCCAATCCTCCACTGTGTTTTTCCTTCAGCAAATTCTCCCTCATGGAGCATTTCAGAATACATAGCTAATTTCCCCTGAACAATAATTCATCCTGGATCATGTATTCATTCCATTGGCTTCTGTCCTCGAGAATTGGATTCTCAGATGCATCATATGCCTCTTTAAAATTTGGGTCATCCCTGTACATTTCTTTGAGGTTATCAAAACCCAAAGTCTTGAATTTGAATTCTTGTATAAGCAAACATTTCCTTCTCAAAGCATCAACAACTTTGTTAGCAGTTCCAGAAATATGCTTTATCACAAAAGTAAAAGTTTGCATGTATTCAACCCATTTAGCATGTTTTGGGTTCAACTTTTCCTGTTGAGTCACGAATTGCAAAGCATGATTATCGCTGTACAAAACAAATTCCTTGGGAACCAAATAATGTCTCCATTTCTAAAGTGCTTGTATGACTACATAGAATTCTTTATCATATGTGGAGTACTTAATCTTCACTTCATTCAGTTTTTTGCTGAAGTATGAGATCGACCTGTCATCTTGGATCAAGACCACTCAAATTGCAAATCCACTCGCGTCACACCTGGCCTGGAATGTCTTGCTAAAATCTGGCAAAACTAGAATTGGTTGCTCAGTGATCTTCTTCTTCAACAGATTGAAACTCTTCTCTACTTCCTCCGTCCAGTGAAAAGATTTATGTATTTTCTTCACCGTATCCATCATCGGTGCACTAATTCCACTGAAATTTCAGATGAAATTCCTATAGAAGCTAGCCAAACCATGGAAGCTTTGTACTTCAAATACACTCTTCGGTGATGGCCAATTCTTAATCACCTTTATCTTTTCCGGATCCATTTTCAGTTCATTTGGAGAGATAACAAAACCCAAATAAATGAGTTATATCCTCATAAGTGATGATTTCTTCAAATTAATCAACAATTTCTCCTGTTGTAATCTCCTCATTACCGCAACTAAATGCTTTAAGTGTTCTGCTTTTGTTTTGCTGAAAATTAATATATCGTCAAGATATACAATGACGAATTTCTCAATGAAATCCTTCAGGACTTCATTCATCAATCTCATGAAAGTACTGGGTGCATTCGTTAAGCCAAATGGAATTACAAGCCATTCATATAGCCCCTCATTCGTCTTGAATGTTGTCTTCTATTCATCACCTTCTCTCATTCGAATTTGATGATACTCGCTTTTCAAATCAATCTTTGAAAAAAAAAATTCTCCACTCAAGAAATCCATCAAGTCGTCCATCCTTGCTAATGGAAATATTTATCTAAAGGTAATCTTATTGATCGCCCTTGAGTCTATACACATTCTCCAGCCTCCATCTTTCTTTGGGATGATCACTGTCGGAACAACGCATGGACTCAAGATTTCTCGAATCGATCCTTTGTCCATTAAGTTTTGGACTTGCCTCTTAACTTCTTCATTTTCCTGTGGCGTCAACCGGTACGTTTCTTTGTTCGGCAAACTGGCTCCAGGTATAAGGTATATATGATGAATTATACTCCTGATAGGTGGCAATGAACGAGGTAGTTCGTCCACTACTATATCAGCAAACTCTCCCAGCAACTCCTGGATTTATTCTGGTAAATCATGTATCCTCATACTAGTCAAAACAATTCTGGGCTTCCTGACCACAATAAATTGTGTGTCTTCCTTCGTCTTAACCTTATCAAGAAGTTCCTTCCCACTCGTGAGAAGTACAGTGTTTCTCATCTATGTTTTCACCTCTTTATCCTTAATTGGTAGCAACATGTGAGTCCTACCATTTTTATCTAGGGTGTATGTGTTCTTTCTCCCATCATGAACTACATTTATTTCATATTGTCATGGTCTACCTAACAATAGATGACAAACATCCATGGGAATGACATAACATAATATTTCATCTTTATATCCTCCTATTTTAAATTCTACTAAACACTGTTTAGTGACATTTAACTGATGTCCCTTTTGTAGCCATGAAACTCTGTATGGGCTTGGATGTACAATAGTCTCCAACTCCATCTTTTCTACCATCTCTATATATATGAGATTGTCTATGCTACCGTTGTCCACTATGACCTTACATACTCTATCCTTAGTTTTGCAAGCAGTCCGAAACAGACTGTTTCTTTGGGATGGGTTCTCTACCTCCTTCTCCGGCTTCAAGAGAACTTTCCTCATCATTAAGGATCTTCTGCCCTCAACGTCTTCTACCTCAACATTCCATCCTTGAGCTTCGGAAATGTGAGTTTCACCACCATATTTCTTCCTATCTGGACACTCATAGGATTTATGTCTGATTTTTCCACAGATGAAGCATTTCACTTCACCTCCTATGCCTCTTCCTCTTCCTCTGGCTCGAGGAAAGGTATTCCTATCAGCATACTACCTTCCTTGTGAGCTTCCTCTTCTCTCAGTTTGAGGTAGAGTTTTCTTTCCCTCTTCTTTAGGTCTCTGAATCTTGTCTTGGGCAATTGTTTTGCCTCTGGCTTGACTTCTATCTCAGCCTCTTTGACCTTTCTTCTGACTCAGCTTCTCTTCAGCTTTCAGAGCTATCTGATAAGAATCTTCCACATTTTGAATGGTCGTCATGCCCATCTCATCTTGAATGTCATATCGCAGACCATTCATGTACCTGGCAACTTTTTCATCATCACTTTCTCAATGAACTGCTCTGATGTTTATCTTGTAGAATTCTTCAGTGTATTCCTTCACTGACATCAGCTTCTATCTCAAATTTTGCATCCTCTGAAACAGAGTGATTTGATGATTCTTGGGTATAAATTTGGCTTTCATCTTTGCAACCTTTCTATCCCAGGTTTTGATTTTCTGCTTGCCCTTGCAACGTCTATCAGCCTACAGTTCATCCCACCACAATGTTGCATGCCCTTTGAGTCTAGTAACGACATGTTTGACTTTCTTATCTTCCTCGACATTCTCATAGTCGAAGTATTTGTCTAGAGCTCTAATCTAGTCTAGAAGTTATTCAACATCCAAGTTTCCCTCATACATGGGAATCTCCATTTTTTCTCTGGAACCTATCCTTGCAACAACCTTGAATAGGTGTTCATCTACAGCATCTTCGACTGCAACTTCTTCTCCTCCGTTTCTAGCTTCATTTTCACTTTCAGCCTTGCTCATATCCCTAGCATCGACTGTGTGCTTCTGTGTTGTCTCCATAGAATCAAGTCTGGCATGTAACTCATGCATTTCTCTTTCCACCACTGGATCAGGCATTGGCCTATCTCTTCTTCTCAACGGCATGGATGAATTTTTTTTCTCTTTTCTCTCTGCTATAGAAAGCAAAGAATTTGTTTTGTACTCTGATACCACTTTGGTGCATATCAGACTATTCCTTTTCCCCTAGCTCCCTCTGCTTGAAATATACAGACATAATTAGGATCTAATACCACTTTGCCACATACCCCTGACCTTCAGGCCGAGATCCGCTCAGCCTCTTCACTAAAACCACACCAAGGGTTAATTAAACCCTTGTTTAAGCCATAAAGGACTTCAGGTTTCATGAGTTGGAGGTTCTTGATGCTATGTCACAGCTTTTACAATCACTAAAATCCGAAGCGTCAACAAAGATTGACTCCTCCACGTGAAAAACACATGCCACCTGCTACCCACTAGTTTCGGCTTTTGGGGCTTTGAGCAAACAACCAACAACCATTCCTCTTCCTTTATGATTCCATGAACTCTGAAATTATTGAATGCCAAAATGGGCTCAACGTCCCATGGAAATATCGATAGCCTTTCAGGATTTTTTCCAAAGCTTAACCTCTCCTTTGACTTCCGTCGCATGTATCCTCTGACTTAGACCTGGGACCCACCTTTTCAGTGTTTCTCTTTTTGCAATTTTGGGAGTTGTGTTGATCAGGAAACTTTACCTCTTGAGTTCTGAAACCCAATTGGTGGCCAACGCGATTGTCCCTTAACTTTTTGGGAAATTCTCCTTTCCCTCTTCAGGATTTCATGAACTGGGAGTTAGAAACTCTTGATTCCAAAGTCACTACCTCCTCTACTTCCCGAACTCTGGAAAGCCGAAATGATGAAATTCCAACACCCAAGGCACGCCCCATTTTCACGACTTTAGGAATTTCAATGCAAAGGGTTCTGGTTCCTTGTCATCAGGATTTCCGGTATGCCGAACCCCGAATTACCGAAATTTTGAAATTCCACACCTGATGATCCCTTTCACGAATCGAGAGTTTGAGTGACCAAGGATTTTGGCCTACACTCTGAACTCGCGAATCCCGAATCCCCAAAATGATCTGATGGCTCATACAGACCACGATCAATTGTCCACATTGATCCTTGATATCAGGGTGGTAGATTCATCCAACTCTTAACCACCTCACAGCTCCTCTGGATCCTACAGTCCTCATGACTTCGCAAGTTCTTCACAGAGAATTATGACCATCCTATGTACTCCTCAATGACTTCTGTCCAAACAACTCGGTGTTCTCTTTCTAGAACTTAACTTCTATGAGGTGGTTTCGACCTTCGTCTCCCTTTGAGCACTTCAAAGGTGTTATCCTTCCTGAGCTTTCACCTATAAACTCCATCTTCCCAGAAGGATCTCTGCTCGTACTCCTTGTGGAAAACCTTCAAATAACCTCTGGTTATTTCAGTCTCCGACTCTGTGTACTGCTTGCAACAGTGGTCCTTCAACCTTCCCTCCTGGATTTATAAAATTCAAGGCTTCAATTGGCCTGTGCACACCTTGCCTGGCTCTGTGCTTCACCTGCACTTCAGCTGGTATGAGGACAACGATATCACTCTTGAGATTTCTGAGATAAAACTTAGACCCTCGTCAACACACACCTTGCGGATGTTCGTTGCACTCCTTGCAGGAATTCTCAAGAAGAGAAACAATTGAAACTCATTCTTCTCCTCTCTCAGACTTCATACATTCAACATGAAATCATACACACAACACAACATTGAAACAAATGCATAACAGAGAAAAAAATCAACTATAAACATACCATTCAACAAATGTAAATAGTAAGCATCATAACACCATGAAAATTGAGTCAAAGCTTCATATATTAACTCAAGTGCTCCTGTACATGGGTTCTTCTCTACAGCTCTACATCTCTCTGAATTCTGAATGATCACCAAAAGTTACAATGATACAAGGGTGAGGGTGTCTATATTCATTTTCCCTCCTATGATTCTAAAATTGTCTAATCTAATATTCATATCTACCTACTTTACATTAACAGTCTTAAATGCCTATTACATCCGACAGACGAGAGTAATTCCTCCAGATCTGTTCATATCTACAAGGCATAAATGCAAGTACGCTCCTCCTAGCTTAGTACATTAATGCTTCAGATTTCAAAATTCAAAACGTTTTCATAAAAACGTGCCCTTTTTTTCCATCTGTGTGTCCAGCTGTCTCCTGCTTTTACGTTGCTCACTTTGTTGGTTGCTTACAATGCTCCTGCATCAAAAATCAAGACCAGTTTCAAGTAAAAGGAATACTCCACAAAAAAGCCACTGGAAATTGTGCATAATGATCTAGTTGGACCAACAAAAACAAAGGGGTTGAAAGATGAGAAATATTTTATGCTATTGGTTGATGATTATATAAGAATTATTGTAGTTTGTTTTCTCAGGAATAAGTCATAAGAATTCTATAACTTTGAGATATACAAGGAAATGCTTGAAAATGAAATATTTTCGAAAATTAAATGTTTGAGATTGGATAATGGAGGAGAGTTTACTTCAAAGGAATTTATGGAATTCTGCAGTAAGAATGGGATAAAAACAAAATTCTCCATTGCTAGGACACCACAACAAAATGAAGTCATTGAAAGGAAGAACAAGACAATACAGGGAATGGATGGAACTATGTTAATGGATTCCAAGTTGACAGATGTATTTTGGGAACATGCAGTGCATAAACAAGTTCACGTTCGAAACAAATTAATGCTCAGAATAACAGTGACAAAAATCCCTACAATATATGGAAAGGAATACCAACAAAAAGAAAATGCTACATCAAAAGAGAAGATGATAGAACAGGAAAGTATGATTCTCGTGTGCACAAAGGCATACTTGTTGGGTACTTTAGCACAAGGAAATAATATGATGCTCAAAAAAGTTGTGGAAAGCATCAATGTGACATTTGATGAGACAAGTGGATGAATAATAAAGGAACAATAAAATTATTCAATGGAACAAGTTCAGGAAGAAGAAGCAAAGGAAGAAGAAGTAGTAGAATAGGAAGGTGAAGAAGAGTAGTTTGAAGGAGAAGAGAAAGAATAGAAAGATATTCAAGTACCTCCAAATACATGTAGAATATGAATACAGAAGAATCATCCATTAGATCAGATCATCAGGAACAAATATGCAGGAGTTGAGACTATAAAAAGAATTATTTTTAGTAGAACAATTGCACCTAGAACTCTCATCTTCGATTGAGACAAACAATTTTGAACAATCCAACAAGGATGAATTTTGGATCAAATCCATTTATGAAGAGTTATATTAGATAGGGAAGAATGACACTTGGGAATTGATTCCAAGGCCAAGATACAAGAATGTGATCGACGCAAAGTGGGTCATCAAAAAGAAATTGAATGAATATGGACAGGTTACCACGAACAAAGCCAAATTTGTATGTGAAGGATACACTCAGGTTGAAGGTATATATTTTGAAGAGAGGTTTTCCCCAGTTGATAACATGGAAGAAATCAGATTGATTCTTGCTTAAATATGTTCCAATAATATTAAAGTGTATCAGATGGACATGAAATCATCCTTCCTAAATGGGGATCTAGAAGAAGAATTCTACATTGAGAAACCAAAATGATTTCATTTGTCAGAGAATGAAAACTATGTTTGCAGGTTGAAGAAAGCCTTGTATGGTCTCAAACAGGCCCCTAGAGCATGATATTCTAGACTAGACATATAATTATAGTAGAAAGGGTTCAGGAAAGGGAATGTAGAAAACAACCTATACATCAAGGTAAATCAATATAGTATTTTGTTAATTGAAGTTTATGTTGATAATATTATCTTTGGAATTGATGATGCTAGGATGAGTAAGAAATTTTCAAAGGATATGAATAATGAATTTGAAATGTCATTTCTTCGAGAATTATCCTTCTTTTTGGGTATTCAGATATGTCAAATGAACCAAGGAACTTTTATTTCTCAAACCAAGTATATTAGAGAAATGCTAAAGAGGTTCTTAATGGAAGATTGCAAACCTGTCAATACTCCTATGCATACCAATTTTAAGTTAAGTAAAGATGATGATTCAAAGTATACAAATCAGAGGTAGTACATGTCAATGATTGGCAACTTACTTTATGTGATAGCATCTAAACTAGATGTAATGCAGGCAGTTGGAAATGTGGCACGATTTCAAGAAGCACCTAAGGAATCACATGTTCTAGCAGTAAAGAGGATATTCAGATATATTAAGGGTACACAAGAGTTTGTATTATGGCCTCCAAAAGGAAAGAATCTCTCACTTATTGCCTACATAGATGAAAATTGGGTAGGTTGCATTGATGACCGAAGAAGTACAATTGGATCAAATTTCTACTTGGGTGAGTTTTTGGTATCTTGGATAAGCAAGAAACAATCATCAATATCATTGTCTATGGCCGAAGTAAAGTATATTGTAGAAACAACATGCTTTACACACCTTCTATGGATGAAAAAAAAATTGATGGATAGAAACCTTAAGTATGATGATCCCATTCCAATATATTGTGATAATACAAGTGCCATCAGTATCTCACATAATCCAGTGATTCCCTCTAAGACGAAGCACATTCTAATCAAGTATCATTTTATATGGGAATATGTTGCAGAGAAGAAAATTCAAGTTGAGTATGTTGCGACCAAAGAACACATTTCTTTCATATTTACAAAACCACTTCAAAGGGAATATTTTGAGTATCTTTGCCAAAAACTTGGCATAGTTTCTGCCCCACAATGAATTTTGAATTCTATTCTTATATGTCTTAGATTTACACAAGGAAGAACCATAAAGAGGACATTTTAGTTTGGGGGAGCAACCCCAATGAGAAGTTTTATTTTCCATTGATGTCAAAGGGGGAGAGATTTATTAGATGCATGGAGAGAGAGTTAGATGCTTGGAGAGAGAGCACAAAGGAATGATTCCAAGGGGAACGATAGTCATAGGGGGAGCATAAGAGATATGACTTCATTGTTTCATCAGAGTGTTTCCATCAATGCCAAAGGGGGATGTTGTTGATTAATTGGGTTGGTTTTCATTGATTTAAACCCTTGAAGAAAGTATGGTAGAAAATTCCAGTAGCCCTAGCAGTATGGTTAAGGGAATCATTTTTTTTTTTTAAGTATAAAGGCATGAATATCAGTGAATATGTAGGTAAGACTATTATATATGGATAGTACATGTCATGTTGTTTTCGATGATATGTGGTATGTCGCATAACTCCTCATGGTTAGGGAGTTATGGATTTGTGAACTTGGAGAACCCTCACGAGTTATCTATAAACCCCTAGAAGGTCAAAGAAGTCAATTTATTCTAGAATCTCCTAGAAGAAGTTTATGAGTCAAAGTGATTGTAACTAAGAGTTAATCATGAGTTAAGTTGTTGAAAAAATAAAATAATTAAAAATAAATTAGTTTCAACTAGAAGTGGTGAGTTTACTATTTGTAGATAAAGTGGTTGTAAGTGGAAAAAATTGGTTAGAAGCAGGTTAGTCCTGAAAGAAGGAAGTTGGGTAAAGTAGTTAGAACATAGCCCTTAGAGGAAGATACTTGGAGAGTATAAATAAGAGAGAAAGAGACTCCTATTAGAACCTATTGAGCACAATGAATATCTATGATTTTTTGAAAGGTTTATTGCAGGTAATCATTGATACATGTGAAGTTATACAAGTCTAAGGAAGCAAAGTAGGGTTGACAAAAAGTTTTTTGGAGTTGTAGAAATTCTTAAGGAACCCTAGTTTTTGAGGTATACGTGAGATGTAGTAGAGGAAGGAGCATACATATGCGAGCTATAGTGGAGGAAGGTTCATACATACATGGGTTGTAGAAGATGAAGTCACGTAMAACTACAAATGTCATGAAAATTTGRGTATATAAGGGTGTGAGGTCCTTAGAGTCTAAAAGAAAGATCTCAGAAAGTTCTACAGTGATCAGRTACAAYAGATCTATCTATAGGTTCAAAAGGTATATCCTATTTTTATGTGTAGTTGGATATTGTTGTCTACATGAGATATGGTTATGGGATTTTGAGTATTTTCCTTAGAGAGGTTGTTGTTTTTATGGAACTTGTTATATGAGCTAGATCTATAGAAATATAGTGCTGGTATGTCTAGTATTTATCATTGGTACATCTTTTTGGTTGCGTTTTGAGGCATATATTGTATCTCTTGGTACATGGTTGAGGGATTTTATGGTACATGGTTGAGGGATTTCGGTTATTATGTATTTCTAAAGGTGTTTGTTTATTTTGACACTGCCTATCAATGAGGGTTTGATGTCTAGTTCATGTGAGTGTTTTTTACACATAATTATGATTTTATACACATGTATGGAACATGAATAGAGAGACATATATGCACATGGTTTGAGTGATATTCTTGTGGTATTGGGTATGAGATCTATGCTATCATATATGATCTATTGAGGATATTATTGGTATAGATTGTTGGTATATTTTATACATGTTGGTACAGGTTGATTACATGTTATTGGTACAGATTGGTTACATGTTTTTGGCACAAATTGGTACATGTTTACAATGGTATATATCACAGTGACAATGTGACATTTTTTTCATCAGTTATTTGACACTTATATTATAGGGTGGTTGGACAAGGCAAGGATAGGTAGTTTTATCCACCTTCTGGTTGTAGCCAGAGAACATAGGGGGTTGTAGCCTCCTTATGGTTGAATCTAGAGAATTGGGGAGTTGGAGCTTCCCTTAGGTTGTATCCTAAAAATATAGGGGGTTGGAGCCTCCTTCCAGTTTCAGTTGGAAAACAAAGGAAGTTGGTGCTTCCAATGAATGTAATTCTTAAATAAATATAAGAAAAATAATTATGTGTTTTTCTCCTGCATTGGGTTCCCACGTAAAAATACTGGTGTACTTTGTATGTGTATGAATGCTAATTGTTCATGGTTTATTTACTCTACACTTGTTAAATGATATTGGTAAATTGATCATAAAGATAAAAAAATTTATATATTATGGTTAAAAAGGATTAAAAATATATATTACTAATTCACCTCCCCTCTCAGAAATCTAGCACATAACATAGAAAATAAGGTTGTTGTATCATAATACAAAGTGCATATTGTTGGTCTCCCGAATAATTTGTGTATTATTCCATCTATGTCTATGTGTGTGATTGTATACTAGTTTTATGTGTATGAAGAACTATTGCTAATATCTGCATACTTTCCCCTAGATTACAATGGGTGGCATCCCCTAAGGTTCTTGGAACATCTCCTTATATGATTCAATCAATTATTATATTTTTTGGTGTTTATTTCCACCACATACTTSTAAGGATGCCTTCATCTCCACTTCATTTCCCTTTCCTTGTTACTTTTCTTTCCTTAAAAATAGTAGGAAAAATTTATCATGATTCTCCTTACCTGATGAACACTAACCAAAGAGATTTTGGCATTGTCCCTTTATACATTTATGAAAAAATATTGTCCATCCTTGACAAGCCTATATTATTTTTCTCTCCTCCTAAATATGGAAACTCTTACATACAAGTATTGGATTCCCAATATGACTCCACACATGTCCAAAGTAACTACATTTTCTACTACTTCATCTACAAAGTCATGGTTAGTGGAAAACTTAAATATTCACTATTTACCCACCCTCAATTTTACGTCTTGAAATGAGTTTCTAGGCCACGCTTATCAACCAATACTAAATATATCAAATTGGATTATGAACGAAGATCAAACCAACAATCTACCTTGTTATATTTCATGTGGATCTTGTTGTAGAACAATTTTTTCATCTCCTTCTCTTTCATGTGATTGTAGCCAACTAATGCTATTGTTGATTAAGGTTGGTTGTCATTGATGTCAACCATTGAAGAAAGCCTCACAACACAAAGGTTTGGGTAATGGGCCCAATATTTTATTTTCATGGTTGATAAGAAGTAAATATGGATGAACTCCAAAGTGGTCCCCTTATGGTGAAAGCCCTCATGGGAAGACGCTTTGTGAAGTAAGAGAACCCATGCTTAATTGTGGAATAATGAGATGAAGGAAAATGAATTTTTCAGGTAAACTATCATATATGTATAGTGTTTTTCATTCCCTTTCTAGTGGTATGTGGAACGTCACATAACTCCTCACGGTTAGAGAGTTATGGCCATGAGAAGTTGGAGACCCCAAGTTTGGGTAATGGAACAAAATTTGTTTGATGGATAACAGTATGAGTTATGATATATTTTCAGATAATACTATTCTATATGGATATTACATGTCATTACATTTCTAGTGGTATGTGGAACATCACACAACTCCTCACGGTTTGAGAGTTATGGCCTTACGAAGTTGAAGAACCCTCATATGTCATCTAGAAGCCCCAAAAGGTCAAAGTCGTCAAAGTGGTTTAAGAGATTTTAAAAGGTAAATAATAAAGTGAATTAATGAGTGTATTATAACTCAAAGTGAATACAAAATAAATTATTTCAATAAAAAAATTTAATGGAGAAATTAGAAGTGGGTTAACCCTAGAATAAGGAAAACAAAGGAAGTTGGTCCTTCTAATGAATGTAATTCTTCAAGACATATAAGAAACAAAATTTCGTGGTTTTCTCCCAATTTGAGTTTCCACATAAAACACTGGTGTACTGTGTATGTGTATGTTTGTTCATTTGTTCATTGCTTATTTACTCTGCAGTTATTGGATGATAATGATTCATTAATATAACACTTGGATTATATAGTTAAAAAAGATATTATTTCTCTATTATTGATTCACCCCCTCCTCTCAGTAATCTAACAATTGGTATCAGAGCAGGTTCCTTCAGAAATCAGTTTAACCACTGAAAGGTAGACAATGGAGAGTACCAACTCATATAAAAATGGAATACCATAGTTTGATGGACAAAATTATGCTTTTTGGAGCATAAGGATGAGGACATATATATAGGCACATGGATTTCAAGTTTGGAAATCAATTGTATATGGATACACAGCACCAACAGTTCCACCAACAAATGAAAAAGTAGTAAAACTCAGTGAGAATAATTTCAAAGCCACAAATTCACTTTTGAATGGTCTCAGCGATACAGTATTCACCAAAGTTGCACACTATAAATCCACTAAATAGACTTGGGACAAGCTTCAAAATATTTATGAAGGAGATACAAAAGTCAAAACAGTAAAGCTTCAGACTTATAGAGGTCAATTCGAACAACTAAAAATGAAGAAATATGAAGATATCGTAGCCTACTTCTTACGAGTCAATGAAACAGTGAATGCAATCATAGGATTGGGAGAAGAAATTGAAGAATCTGTAATTTTTCAAAAGATACTAAGATCTCTTCCTATGAGATTCAACCCTAAGATATCAACACTAGAATAAAGATTGTATCTG
>JASDQU010310015.1:125549-137136 GCA_032191745.1 Picea mariana | reverse complement strand
GGGGGGGTTAACATGAACCACTCTCAAACATCTGGAAACAATTAATGGTAATGTTAAAAATTTAAGTAAAAGGATAGAAAAGGAAAGATAAATGAGAATGTCAAGTTAAAAGGAAAGATAAAGGAGAATGCCAACTTAAAAGGAAAGATAAAGGATAATGTCAAAGATAAAGGAGGATGTCAACTTAAAATGAAAGATAAAGGAGAATGTCAACTTTTATTTTAAGAATTTAATATTACATTAATTACTAGGCTTAGGTTTTCTGCTTTCATTTTTATTATTTTATATATATTTTTTAAATTTGACTTTTAGCGGTCACTAGCCATGGCCATATGAAACCAATATTGTTTTTTAAATTTTGTTTTGACTTTTAGTGATCCCTAGCTACAGACGTATGAGCCCAAAGGGAATCGACTGTTTCGGCAATTTAAGTCTGATTCCATACAAAACCGGCCATTTCCAATTCGGAACCTTGAACCGGACTGGTAAGACTCCGAAACCGGTTGGACCAGCCAGTTTTGTTGGTTCCAATCTAGTTCTGATAACACTGTCGAGGAGTGGTAGGCAAGGTAAGGATATCAATATCTGCCAATGATCGAATAAGTGAAGTTCCAAACTTGATGAAGTAGTGAGACCAATCCAAAAATGGCCTCAATCCAGAAAGGATGAGCTACACACTCAGCCTCGATAATGTGATGGGAGACAATATTTTTGCACTGGATGATGCGGCGGAGCGAGAGAACCTGAACCTTCTCCATCCTAGCCTAGTCATCCTCTAAAATACTCAGTCCCCAAACCTCTAAACTGTACAAAACCATGGGTTTGATATTGCCATCTGAAAGATTAATCTTGGATGGAATGTCYTGAAAGTGGTGCTGAAAACACTATTGCTCCACTAGCGCTAGGGAACCATATTCCTTGTTGACCTTCTGGGCCTTTTGACCCCATACCTCATGTCAATTTTTGTTAAGTGAAGTATGTTATTGTACCTTATTGGCCAACAAATTTCACATTGTTTTCTTATTTCTACATATTTTCCACAAAAATGTTGGTGGTAACTATGTTTACAATGCTAATTTCTGAAACAATTATGTTTGTTGAATTGTCATTGAGAGATACCTAACTTCTTTCTGTGTTGATTGAAGTTTGAATGAGTTCCTTGATCAGATTCTTCTTCACAATTTTCTACATTTATTGTCTTTCAATGTCTAAAGAAACTGTCAACTTAAAACAATCAATTTTTTTATTATGAAAAATATGTCTTATATTTATAGAAAAATATTTTCAAAAAGCAGTAAAAAAACTGAAAACAATCAAATTAGCATAAAATCTCTCCGTAAATGGCTTGGTTCATCAAGGGAAAGCATAGACAAGTTCTATTAAACCTAGGGAAAATCTAGTTGATCTCTCAACTTTGTGATCTCTATAAGATAGTTGGCTATTGTAGCAGTCTTGCTTATGTGGGTATTGGATTGTTTGTTCTTCAAAAACATTCTCTTCGACTTGTTCTCATTTTGGTACAATGTGACTGATTCCAAAATGATTTGTTTCGGTTGATTTCATATTGTGCTTGGCCAACTGCTTGAGATCCATAGGAAGTATGACATCTTTCTCCACAAGGTAGCACAGTTCAACCTCTTCCAAGAGATTGTGCAACCTATACTTCCATGGAACAAAGTTGGAAGTGTCCTTCAACATGTGACAAACTCGGACACTGTCACTGGTCATGATTGCAACTCTTATAACAAATACAAAAACAGATCAGCACTAAGATCAAACACAACCTTCCAATTACTGGAAGATCTTGGGCATCTCACTCCTCAACCCTTCTCAAGACCAAATCTTCTTCACTTACTAAAGCCCAAGCATCCCAACCTTGAACCCTCCAACAACTCCCTCTCACAACTTGCAGTCCTATCCGTACATGGATTCCTGGAAAGTTTTAGCAAATGTGCTCTGATACCATGTTTTTCCTACCATGGTAAGCAGATTTTGCACGTGAAGAATAATCCTAAAGCCTTAGGTAACTTTATAGTTTGAAACCCACCAAAACAACAATTTTCAAATACTAGAATCTAGAAATGCATACTGCAGAGAAACATAACAACAAGTACACATATCTAAATTGTCAATAACATCTATCTTATATTGAATACAAAAAGAAGAACATACATTGCATAGCTCAAACCAAAAACTCACCAACCAACACAGTGGTGTGCCTTGAATCTTCTTTATAGAATAGGAAGATGAGGGATGATACAATGTATCTGGTCACATGCATGAAGTGCTCAATGTGGCTCAGTCAAACCCTAACCCTAGTCTAATCACCTAGTCCACCCTAGATGCATGGATAAGTGTGCAAGGTAAGTGTGCCTCAATTGGAAGATGAAGTGTAGCATGGAAGCATGCATCCCCTTTGTTGAGAATTGCGTCCTCTACCTAAACTGAAATCTTACCCATGCAATCACCATAGGCAACCTAGTGATCCAGGCCCTGTCTAAGAATAGATCATGCATGTGTTCTAAACCTGAACTGAACTAAAGCAAGCTGGAAATTGCTAAATCTAGAACAGCAGTATACTAGATTCAACTGGGTGGAAAAGCTATATATATACTAAGGTTGGTGCATGCATGCACCCTCTACTCTACTACATAGTTGTACCTCCCTCACACTTTACTGCACACAAGAACAAAGGCAAACTGTTGCCATACTACAGCCGTATGGACCTGCAATAACGTTCCCTTACTGCTACTGTACGGACCCGTTGCTGTACCTGCTGGTTGAGTGCACCCTGGTACTGTGGAGAAGACTATTGGAGCTAAACAAGGTAAAAATCTAATAGTTGGCAACAACATCTGTGAGGCACTTCTGAATGTCAACAACTTCATTTTTTTTCTTGCTTTCGTAATCCAAGGTGAAATACATGTTTAATTGATTGACAACAAAACGAAAATTCCTTTTTATGCTACAATTTGCCTTCATAAGGTGAAATAGGGCCTGAAACACCCAACACTTATGTTTAAATCAAATAACAAAGTAGTTCATTTTTCTCCAGATTCTCACAGTCGACAGTCAATTGCTTTAGTAATTCCAATCTGTATTTCCATCCTTTTTAAATCTCCACCAAATTCCCATCAGTAGGCAGGTGTTGAGCTCCTCTTTTGGACTTCTCTAGAGTAGCAGCAAGTAGCACATAGGGATGAATTGAATTAATCTCAAAGGCATTTTTTGTCTATAGAATTGATACACATCCCTCTTGTTGAGATTTGGGTACCTTGGAAAGTGGTCCTCTTTTGTTTGTGAGTCTCTAAACACAAAGGGGGAGAGTATTACCCTCATGCTTGAACTTTATGTTATAATTTCACTTTGACTTTATTTACTTAAGTCTAAAGTGACTTTATTCACTTAAGTCATAAAGTGACATTAATTTCACTTAAATGTGAATTAATGAACATAAAGTGAAACTGTAGTGTCCCCAAGGCCGAGCCCCRTTGTAAACCATSTTCTGAAAGGAATTGTAATTATGTTTCATAGGCTGGTGAGCCAAGTTTTTATAAGCTAGAGGCTTATGTRTTTGTTAGGCCAGGGAGCCTAAGTGTTGAAGGCCAGGAGCCTGTTATTGTACTTCTATGTATGCAAAACATTTAATAAAATATAAACACCACCAGGTGCAGACTGACCACGATGAATGAGTGAAGGGGGACTAAGCATCCATAGAGTGGGCAAGGAATTAGGGGATGGAAGGTGGGAAAGGGGATAATTTTTTAGCCTAGGGGCTAAGCCTAGGGGGCTTAAGCCTGGAAATAATATTTTAATATTATTCCAAAAGATATGTGCATAATATTTTTTTATCCTAAGTCCTTTTGGAAGGACGCATGATTTCCCAAGTGGTGGGAGGAACGCGTGCTGGTGGAATGCATGCAGTTCCATGGGTGACAAGTGTCAACCCTGGTGCATGCGAATAAAATGGCCAGGGTGAGCCGTGAGAAGGTTCCATTCCATTCCACAGGATTGTCTAAATGTGTATGGAGCTTTGAGCAGTATGACTAACCCGACTCCTCTAGAGAACCTTCGTGAGACCCTGTGACTCGAATGTCTGTGTCTGATTCTGAGAAATCCCGTGCATGTAACCCTAGCCTACAAGAAGCCTATGTTGATTTTGAGGAATATTCTTGCTTGTTCGGGAAAGCTGAGCAAGCCTATGCGAGCATTCCCCGTTCTGAAGTCGTGACTGTGAAGCCATCCTGTGATTGTCGAATCCAGTTTTTGGAAAGCCTGTCTCTGTTTTCCCGTGGGATTGTTGAGACTACGCAGTACTGGATTGCATGAGGCTTGTTGGCCTGTGAGTGACTCCCTCCAGGTGAGAGAGTGCACAGGGGAAGGAGCGAACTGGAAGGAACCCTGTCTCTGCCATAGATCCCGGAGACTTCCGGTCCAGTCTGTTCCTGTAACCCAAGGTAACGGAGATTGGCATTCGAAGGACTGTCCAGGTGACAGAGAAGGTGCATTCTCCTGGGGTGGAATAGGCATGTGGGGAATGAGGGTCTATGGGAAGTGAGTGTGGGAGATTCATGGGAGAGCATTATGTCCTTGTGGTTGTGTGTGTTGTTTTCCCTGTAACCTCAACTAGCCTAGTATTCCTTGTCTTGGGTGGAGCTTAGTCCCAGCTTGGGGGTGATCCACTGTTGAGCTGATGAGCAGTGTGGTCTAAGGCTGGGAGGTTTGTGGAAGGCCTACACTTGGTTGGTGGAATATACCATTGATAAAGATAAGCATCTGATTATGCCTTAATCATGTTTTTCATGACTGTGTTGCTTATGTATTATGTTTTCCGTTGTGTATACGAATTAATATGAAAATCTAATTGCTTGCTGATTATAGCTGTAATGATATGTTTTACTCTAAGTTAAATGTGTTTATTTTTTTAAATGCATGGGATATATGATATCTTTATGAGCTTTGTACAAATGGTGTGTACAAATGGGTATCAGAGTGCGAGTAAGCCCAGAGTTCCGAAATGGGTGTGCTACAAATTGGTATCAAAGTGAAGGTTTCGACACTGAGCCTATATGGGCCAGTGGAGCGGTCTTTGGACCAAGAATGCGAAGGGAAATTGGGTCTGGAGGACCAATTTCGGACCTTGGTTTGTTCTGGAGTGTCAAGTAGTTTCTTGATCGTGCTTACAAGCTCAGGAAGTATAGCGGCGAGTGAAACCACAACTGGTGTGGTCTATGGCCAAAGGGAGACAGGTCTCTACACCAATGGTGTTAAAACATTAGGATCTATTCAGGAGGGAAGGTGATCCCTCGTGACCATCTGATCTAGAAAAATGTGCGTAGGAATAAAAATTCCTTTTGAAATACACAAGAATGTAGAAATCGTGATATGCGAAATTCTGAATTGGTTAGGAACCGTCTGAGCTGTCAGATCTCGGCCGGAAAACCCGTCAGCCATAGGATCTCTCGAGAGATATTTGAGGGACTAAACCCCAGTGAATAGGATTGAAATCCCTGAAATATATCTAGACCGTCTGAATGACAGAGGCTCCGTGTCATGAGATTTCTCATTTCGAGAAATCGGGAATCGCGATATCGGGAGTCCTGGTAATAAGGGATCGGGAATTTCCATGGTGGAAACCCTGAAACATCAAAAGGATATGCGTCATTGATCCGAGGAGGGGATTTGACCATTGGATTCCATGCTTGGATTGGACGTGGACACATGAATGCGTACCACGTGCCAGTGAGTCGAGGAGACAGGCGAGAGTGGTGGGACCCGATAACGTCATTAAAAGTGACGTGGACCCTCCTGAACGTACCACATGCCACGGTGGTGAAGGACGATAACTGTGCTGTGGGCCTGGAGAATAAAGTAACTCACAATTTTAGGAAGTCGCGAGATAAGGGCATGGGAGCTCAACATTGAGACTCGCGAAGTCACGGAGTGGCGAGAATGAGAGGAGAAAAGTCAAAATTGATTCTCGAGGTTTCGTGAAAAGGGGGTACCGGGGTTGGATGCCACAACTCACGAAGGTGCAAATAGAGAAAGGTGCTAGCACTTAGCCCTAGGCTACGGTCATGCGTAGCAGACGCTAACGAGGAGGGAGCCATACCCGTGTCGCATCTCGGGTATCGACGGTTAGAGGAAATGAGTCGAGGGTCTTCGACTCATGAACTTGCGAGATTGCGAGTTGCAAAAGGGTGACTCTGGTTATGAATATATATCTGTGGGATATTCATGGACCAAAACCCGAAGTCCCAAAATCCTGAAGTGCCGAAAATGAAAGTTTCGAAAACACAAAAATTGCAGAACCAAACAAGAGCTCAAAGAACTTAATTGAATCAAAATGTCTTTCGTTGTTGTTCGTATTGGCTTATAAATGTTACAGATTGTTCTGAAGGAGTAATGGCCTAACAAACTTCAAATTTAATTACACAGTGTGTGTGCAGAGTTCAACGGAGCTCAAGATTCCAGTTAACCAACACCGAGTATGGAATGGGAAAAGGTGATGATTGCCTCTGAAACAGGAGACGAACGGGAAGGAAAGGATGTCAATATGGGAGTGGAAGGATCGAACTCCAATGGGAATGGAAAGGAGATGGATAAGGAAGAACATATGATGAAACTCATCGAAATATTGCAGAAAGATGCCCAGGCTCACCTAGTTGATAGCCAAAAGCTCATGAAAATCCAGGATCGGCAGGGTGAATTCAATTTAAAAATGTTGAAGAGCCTGGAAAGAATAGAAAAGAAATTGGAAAAGGGGAGTGACACAAGAAGATCAAGAAGTTTCAGAACCCCTAAGGGGAGAAGGAGATCAAGGAGTGGTAACAGACATTACCGTCTCTCCCCAAAGCATTTTGGCAAGGAGACACACAGTAGTTCAAGCCCGTCCCCTACCAGAAAACACCAAAAATCTGGAAAGGATGAATTGAAAGGGGAGATGAACAAGATTAAGCCTCCAACATTCGATGGAGAACATAAGAAGGAAGAAGATGTCGAGACCTGGTTGCTTGGCATGATGAAATACTTCCAACTTCAGAATTATTCTGCCCATGCAGAAGGAAGAATTGCAATGTACCAACTGAAAGGAAAAGCATCCATGTGGTGGGATCAGTTTGTGCAGGTGCAGCACATCCGAGAGAAAGAGGTCACTTGGAAGGAATTTAATAGGTATTTAGAGAATAAATACCTAACTAAAAGATACTATGACAGAAAAATGAAGGAGTTCTTCGAACTCAAGTTGGGCAGTATGACCATTGATGAGTATGAACAACGTTTTCTGGAACTACTAAAGTATGTTCCATTCATCAAAGACGAAGCTGTCAAGAGTCAGAGGTATCTGAGTGGACTACCACCTTCCATTGGTGACAAGATTCAATATGATGATCCTAAGACTATGGAAGAAACAATAAGAAGGGTGAAATGTCTGTACGAATAGAAAAGAGAAAAGCCTACCTTTCAGAAGGCTTGGGATGACCAGAAGAGGATTAAGAAGGAACAGAGGCAGAAGGGAAACAAGCCTCCCTCTTTCAGAAACAGTCCTTGGGGACAATCATCTTTTAGAGAGCCCAGGAAAGTTGAAGGGAGTGAGCAGGTGCCAAGACTACCACCTATGGAGTGTTGGGGTTGTAAAGGGAATCATAGGTACAGAGACTGCCCCCACAGAAAAGACAAAGCAAGAACTATTCATACTGTTCAGCAAGCTAAAACAGTGGAGGATATGGGGAGTAGAATGCCAATGATCTATGCATCCCTGGACAACAAGCAAGCATAATTTCAATCGCACATGATTGAAGTGGAAGGTACGATCAACAACCGACCACTTGTTATTTTAATTGATTCAGGGGCTAGCCATAGTTATGTAGATCCTAGAGTGGTGGAAAGTTTGCATCTAATGAGAAGCAAACATAAGAAGTCTTGGTTAGTGAAGTTGGCCACAGGGACCAAGAGGAAGGTCACTGAATTGGTTAAGTCCTGTTCAGTGGACATGAAAGGAATGAGCACTAAGGTTGAATTGAACATTCTGCCTTTAGGCTCGTACAATTGCTTAATTGGGATGGACTGGTTGGACCAGCACCATGCCCTTCTAGATTGCCATAACAAGAGGGTCACATGCCTGAACGAAGAGGGAAATCAGGTAACAGGCCAAGGAATTCCCAAAGTCGTGGTTGTTAGAGAAATCTCAGCCATGCAGCTAAAGAAATGTTACCGGAAAGACTGTCAATTATTTGTAGCTCGAGTGGAAGAAGCATTCTGAGATGTAGTATCGAATCTGGAAGACCACGAAGTACTCAAAGAATTCAAGGATATATTTTAGGAGGTACCTGGACTACCTCTGAAGAGAGACATTGATTTTTCCATAAATTTGATGCCTGGAGCAGCTCCAGTTTCGAAGGCTCCTTACAGAATGAGTACACCAGAGCTGAAAGATTTGCAATTGCAGCTCTAAGAGATACTGAAGAAAGGTTAAATTCACCCCAGTGTGTCACCATGGGGAGCCCCGATCCTATTCGTGAAGAAGAAAGATGGGATGTTGAGGTTGTGCATTGATTTTCGACAGTTGAATAAGGTCACTGTCAAGAACAAGTATCCTCTACCAAGGATTAATGATCTTTTTGATCAGTTGAAGGATGAGAAAATATTTTCAAAAATAGATCTCCGATCAAGATATCACCAAGTGAGAATAAAGGATGAGGACATTAATAAGACCTCCTTTAGAACAAGGTACGGTCATTATGAGTTCACGATGGTGCCGTTTGGACTGTCCAACGTGCCTGCTATTTTCATGTGCTTAATGAATGGAGTGTTCATAAATTATTTGGACAAGTTTGTCATAGTCTTCCTGGATGATGTCTTGGTGTATTCCAAGACAGAGGAAGAACATGAGAAACACCTGAGAATGGTGCTACAGGTGTTGAGAGAACACTAGCTGTATGCAAAACTGAGCAAGTTCTCTTTTTACGAAAAGTAGATACATTATTTGGGGCACATTATATCTGAAGAAGGGATCGCTGTGGATCCTAAGAAGGTACAGGCCATTCGAGAATGGCCAGCGCCAAGGAATGTGGCAGAAGTTAGATCTTTTATGGGTCTGGCAGGATACTATAAGAGGTTTATAGCTGGATTCTCAAGGAATGAATGGAGTGTTCATAAATTATTTGGAAAAGTTTGTCATAGTCTTCCTGGATGATGTCTTGGTGTATTCCAAGACAGAGGAAGAACATGAGCAACACCTGAGAATGGTGCTACAGGTGCTGAGAGAACACTAGTTGTACGCAAAACTGAGCAAGTTCTCTTTTTACGAAAAGTAGATCCATTATTTGGGGCACATTATATCTGAAGAAGGGATCGTTGTGGATCCTAAGAAGGTACAGGCCATTCGAGAATGGCCAGCACCAAGGAATGTGGCAGAAGTTAGATCTTTTATGGGTCTGGCAGGATACTATAAGAGGTTTATAGCTGGATTCTCAAGGATAGCTCATTCTATCACTTCCTTACAAAGGAAGAGGAAGAAGTTCCAGTGGAATGAAGAATGTGAGATTATCTTCCAGCGATTGAAGTAGCTGCTAACTAGTGCTCCAATCCTGAAGATTGCAGATCCAAACGAGGATTACATAGTTTGCACAGATGCATGTGAGGGGATGGGAGGAGTTCTCAGCAAAGAGGGATTTGTAGTTTGTTATAAATCTCAAAAGTTGAAGGAACATGAGAAGAATTATGCCACTCATGATTTAGAGCTGGCAGCAATCATCCACGCCTTGAGGAAATGGAGACGTTACCTCATGGGCAAGAGATTCGAGTTGAGAATAAACCATAACGGTCTGAAGTATTTATTTGATCAGCCGACCTTAAATGTTAGGCAAATTAGATGGATGGAGTTTTTGTGCGAATATGACTTTGATATCAAGAATATCAAAGGGAAAGAAAATAAGGTGGCTGATGCACTCAGTAGAAAAGTGTACGAATTAATTAAATAATTAAAATTCCAACCTTAGGAAAATTAATTAAATTTAATTAATTAAAAAAAACCTATCTAGACTCGACGAAATTCCGCAAAACTTTCTACAATGTCTAAAATGGTCATTTACATCATTCCTAAACAATAGCTACCAAAGGATGAGACCATTATAACGTCGTTCACCACTTTGGAGGAATTATTGCAAGTGTGAGGGAAAAACTCATGGGAAATCAACCAGGCTGAAAAGCCCAATTGACAACCTGAGGATAAAAAACCCTCGGTGAAAGGAACTCTCCCAATGAAAACATCCCAAGGTACCTGACCTAACTATTATCCATGCAGACTCATTACATTATCAACCCACGCATGGGTGCGGAAATTTCGTTTACACAATTTTGTGTTAGAGCATAAAATGCCCAAGTAGAACCAATATTGTCTTCAACATACTTGCATCTGATGATGCATATCTTCATGGCACATGATTTGACCCCCTAGATGAATAGGTGGTCAACATGTTGCATCTAGAAGATTATTATGACAACACCACCCAACATATGTCCATTGGCATGTCACCATTCCGAGCCTTGGATAACTATGATCCTTTATCGTTTGTGGAGATTGCGTCTGGTGACAGCAGGGAACCTATGGTATAGGATTGGATACAGCAGAGCCAAGACATTCTTAGGGAATTGAAGGATCATCTACAGAGGACACAAAACCAGCAGAAGGTCCAAGCAGACAAGCACCGAGTTGACTGTACTTTTGAGGTTGGCGACTTAGTCTATCTGAGGATGCAACCATACAGGTAGGCTTCCATTAAAAGAAGTGGAGTGGAGAAACTGCAGCCACGTTTCTTTGGGCCCTACAAAGTCAGCAGGAAGATAGAGGCCATAGCTTATGAGCTGGAGCTTCCATAGGGCAGCAAAATACAGAACATCTTCCATGTCTCCTGTCTTAAGAAAGCCCTCAGCCAACACATCAAACCTATTGAGGTATTACCCCCCATGGATGAGGAGGGACATCTTATTCTGATTCCAATAGAGGTATTGGAAGTTCGAGAGAAGAGGCTCAGAAACCGAAGCATCAAGGAGTACCTGATCAGATGGAAGGATTTACCCATTGAGGATGCCACCTGGGAAAAGGAGCATGTGGTAAGAGAAGTAGGTTTGGAATTGCTTGAGGAAAAGAAATTTCAAACAGGGGAGACTGTAATGTCCCCCACCTCTTAGAGAGGTGATGAGGAGACTCAGTGGCCTGGGCACCCCCACTAGGTCATAGTCTCACACTGAGGGGGAAGGTCAACTAGGCTAAAGCTATATTTTTAAGTTGACTTGAGAAAAAAAAGGGATAAAAGGAGTAAAAGATAACTCAACAGAAGAATAGAGGTTAACTCTGGGAGTTAACCTAACTCAACGGAGGATTAGAAGGAAAAAGTATAAGTAAGAGGCTGGGGTGCACCCATTATTCATTCTAGATTTGATATATTGCTTGTTATTTCTCTTGAGCATTCAATTTGGAGGTTTTGCTGTACAAACCCTTGTGAGCAACTCAATGGTGAAATATCCACTCACCTTGTTCCACAGCTTGGTCTCGGGGATGAAAGATTCCTCCACAGCATTCTATTCT
>JASDQU010310014.1:42562-56414 GCA_032191745.1 Picea mariana | reverse complement strand
ACTAGGTACAGGAAGCACTGGGATAGAATTAACAAAATAATGAAGGATGTTGGGCTCCTCGAGTTCGGCACCCCAAATAATTTCATCAACCTGAGGGACATGGTCAAGCTGCATGTCGAACAAGATTTGCTATGGATCGAAGAGTCTGCAAAGATAGTCGATGCAAGGCCCAAGCAAGTGCAACAATTCACATAATATCTGATCAAAGCCTTAACCATGCTGCAAAAGTTGAACTCTGGTTGAGTAAAGTACCGAGTGCATGCAGTAGACATCAGGGGAATATATGCGGCCCCGATGGAACAACACAAAATTCCATGGGCCGAAACTTGTGAAGAACTGTTTGTCAGCTGGACTGAATACGAGAGAAGTCACCCTTTCCAAGAAGTATCTTGAGACGATTGTTAAAGAAGTTGTTAGAATATAACACCACGTGGCGATCTTGTTTTGTTTAAACTGCACTTAGCTGTTAGTTTCAGTTAACACTTTATATTATAAATAGAGACACCGACCAATGAGTAAAGGGTCGATGTTTGTTGTAAGAACTTTTTTTTTTTGGTTGTTAAGAATTATTTTGAGACTGCTATGATTTGAGAAGTCCTCCTGGACCAAAGACAATCTATTTTCATCATATGCATTTGATTGGAATTGGAGAAGAACTACTTCCTATCATGTTTCATGAATGATGCAGTAATGAGTAAGAGCAATTAATTTTGTTGTCAAGTTATATGGTGCAATGTCTTGATGTTCTTTTCTTTAATGATGAAGATAAATCATTATGTTATTATGTAATGAATGGTTATGGTAGATGAATTATTTTGCTTGCCATTATCTTATTACATATGTGCTTTCTTTCTGATAGTTAGTTTCTCAGACAGTAATTGGATGCTCACATGGTTAATGTATTAGTACTATGCCTATGGTATAGAGTAATTGTTTGCACGTTGAGTAGTGGGTTATCCCAAGCTTAGCCTCTTCCCCAGTAGTTAAAACTTAATCCTGTTATTTTCCAAGTTGATTTATTCTGGCTTGCATCCCTCATATCATCCCCACCCAAGAGAAAATACAGAAGAAAATAGTTCTAACTGAAGGAGGAGCCTTCACAAGGAAACACAAAGCCCATCTATAAATTGGCCGGATCGCAAGATCTGGAGAACCATTCCATTTTTAAACGTTGCAGAGTCTAATTGGGCCTCGGTGGCGAGTTTGGTTCCTACTGTTGAGTCAAGGGATTTAGGACCCATCAACAGAATTGGCGCTAGAAGGAGGGCCTGAGAATGAATGGTTGAATATATATTTTATATATCATTTCAAACAACCTACAGATTCGTAACATCCCACATGCATGGCTAGTCCTTCACAAGACAACCCACACACGTTGAGTATTCCTAAAACGGATAACTCACCCCAACCCGAGGAAGAACCTTTTCACCCTGAAATACCTTACTCCCTTCCTCACGAGGAAGTGAATCAATTCAGGAGAATCACTAGAGCATACACCCAACAGATCGATGCGTTGTCCTTAGCTCCCATCCTCCCTTGAAGAAAACAACAAAGAAGACCAGTGGTTAGCACTCCCTATGAGGTTTTTGTACACTCCGTAGAAGACTTAATAGATTTCACGATTATTGAAATCCAAGAACCTCTTGATCTAATACCCGAAACGCCAGCCGGCGACATCTCCAAACCAAACAACTTTTTGGAAGAAGAAGAATTCGACTCGGATTCTGAAGATATGGAAGGTAGTAATAACCATGCGGAAGAAAGAGAAATCTCGCTTCAGAACAACCAGCCCTGGCTGGCCGGAGATGCCATGGTCGTCCCTGGACAAGTACATAATCTTCCCCGACATCCAAAAAAGTTGCTTCCTAAGTACGACCCTGAAACTTCAAGTTCACCTGAAGATCATATCAAGAAGTTCATACTTGCCATTAGACTCATGAATGTTCAACATGAAGACGTAGTCTGCAAAATTTTCCCCTAGACGTTTGAAAATTCAAATTCCACAAGGTATTTTAATTTGCCAATAGGATCAATAACCAGCTGGACTAAGTTCCAGAAAGACTTTCTAGATAAATTTGCAGAAGAAACTACTATGGGAGCCCTGATGGCTAAGTTGTTCGTAGCCACCATGAGTTCGAAAGAAAGGGTCAAATATTTCAACCAGAGGTTCACGACCATCTTAAACAAATTCCATCCCGTGGCAAAACCAACTCAAGAGTTGCAAATTGAGGTTTATGTCAACGCGCTCCCAACTTCTATTTCTATGTTTGTAAAAAGAGTCGCTAAGAAAACCCTAGCGGAAAATTTTGAAGAGGCCAAAACGATAGAATTGTAGATAAAAGGATGTAAAGAAGGCCAGGTCTCTCTAGTAAAGAAAGAAAACCAGCCCCCTCCCAGGAGGGGACTCCTTTTGACTAGACCGCTGGGAAAACAGGTTGAACAAACTCCTGATAAAGGTAATGGAGATATAGAATATCTACAACGCATGGTTAAAAAATTATCAAACGAAATCATAGATATGAAGAGAAATGCATGAGAGGGAAATCAAGGCCAAAGGCCCTATAAGCCTTCCTTTAAAAGAAACCTACCTTTCAAATCAATTGAACCTCCCCCAACTAACTTAAATATTAATCTAGGGAATGTTGCATCTGCTTCTTTTTGTACTTATCATCTGGAAAACCACTCCGAAAGAGACTTCCCTCAATGGGTACATGCCATGAATTTAATGGCCAATCGGTTTCTAGAAGAAGTCTCCCTGACCGGACAGCCAGCTAGTTCGACCATGAATATTTCTAACCAGAAAGAAGTTGACCCACCACAAGGTACAACCATGTTGATATGGGATCTCAACCTGATCATGCATTTTGATGATCTGTTTGAGTCTCAAGAACAACCCGTGGAAGTTTTGATGATACAGACTCGCAGTAAGGGCCCACCCGGCTCAAAAGATACTGACGCCACCCAAGCCTCGCAAAGTAAGTTAAATCCCGACCACTCGAAAACATCTTTCACTCTCGGTAAAAATCCTATAAGCATTCATACCCAGAAATTGCCCAAACTAGATTACAACGTGGTCGAATATTTGAGGAAGCTAACGGCCAATATTTCAGTTATGGATATATGCAGGATCCCTCAGCAGAAATATTTTCTGTTACAGGCCTTGAACTCTGCGGAAAACCCGACAACAGGAAATTGCCCAGAAAGAAGTTTGACTCACACAGATCTGGTGGGAAAACCAACTATCAATACTTGTTCCAGAGATAGAAAGGAAAAACCTTTTGTCCCCCCATTCCTCTTAACGTTTGAAATCTTCAATAGAAACCTTCACAACTATCTGGTAGATTCTAGAGCATCCTCCAATATCATGCCCTTGTCTGTTTTCAAGAAATTGAATGTTGTTCCTCTCAAGAGTGATAAACTTGTCATACAACTAGACAGGACCCAGGTCAAAGTCATAGGAGAACTCAAAGACATGATGATCAGAATATCTATGCACCCCAAATTTTTGTAAGTAATCGACATTATTGTAGTAGATATCCCAGAGGCATATGGGCTATTACTGAGTCGAGATTGGTCTGAAAAGCTAAATGGATACTTCAGTACGGATTGGGCACGCTTTTGGCTACCGCTGAAGAGATACAAGAACATGATCAGAATTGATAGGGAGAGATATCTAAAACACATGGTCACTAATTTAGAAACCCCTAACGAGCCCTCGTCCACAGATTTCCCCATACAGAGCAATTATTCCTGCGAATCCTACTTCAGAAATTTATCCCCCCTCTTATCCAATGTTCCTCTTACCCAAAACTCCAAATTGATTTTCCAAGAGAAATCATCGATACCGATAGGAGACACCCTCTTCTGCCAAAACCCAATGCTAGAGCTTGCGAAACAAGAGGTCAGGGGGCAAGAAACTAATAAGGGAAACAAAAATAGCGATTCCTGTTCACAAATTTGGACCCTCTATTTTGATGGATCTAAATCCCAAGAAGGGTCTGGAACAGGATGCATCCTCATCGATCCTATGGGTAAATGACATTTTCTGTCCTATAGGCTAGAATTTTAATGTACCAACAAAACTGTCGAATATGAAGCTCTGGTGCAAGGATTAAGGAAAGCCATAGATTTGGATATCAAAGAATTGAAATTTTTCAGGGACTCTGAAATTATTGTTAGACAAGTAACAAATACTATACATTGCAATTCTCCTCATCTGAAGAACTATCAGCAAGAGGTGCATAGGTTAATAGATCACTTTGAGGCTTTTAATATCACTACAATCCCCAGAACAAAGAATATTCTTGTTGACTCCTTGGTCACAGCCATTTCGAGGCTGTCACCTTTAGAAGATTATGAAGCCTCTCGATTCACTGTGGAACTGCTCTACAAACTGTCGGCACCTAATAACATTTCCAATTGGAAAGTCTTCAAAGGAGATGAACAAATCATAAGCTTCTTGACTAACCAATACAATTTCAAAGATCTCGCTATTGATGATGAAGAATTCCAAGAGATGTCCACAGAAACCGATCTTCGGATGGGACGACCTATGGATAAATCAAATGGTCACATGATCCCGAAAGGGATAGCTAATCTAGAAAATATGTTTGATCTGAAAGAGAGATTTAAGGGACCCAAAAATGCAAACACTGGTAGCTCTTGTCCCCTGCACGAAACTATAAAGCTTGGAACCCTAGAGAGTCCAAAGAATGTGAATCTGGGCAAGACTATATCTAAGGAAGAGAGGAAAGCTTACCTCAAATTATTCAAACAATACCAGGATGTCTTTGCATGGTCTTATAGGGATTTGAAAACATATGATACCCACATCATTCATCACACCATCCCTTTAAAACTGGAAGTGAAACCTTTCCAACATAAGCTCTGAAAGTATCACCCATCCCTGGAACCTCTTATGTATCAGGAATTAAAGAAGCTTTTAGATGCCAAGATCATTTTTCAGGTTAGGCATTCTGCTTGGGTAGCGAACCTTATTCCGGTGAGGAAAAAGTCAGGGGAGATCTGCCTATGTGTAGATTTTAGGAACCTCAACAGGGCTTCAGAAAAGGAAAATTACCCAGTCCCGCCGATGGAACAACTCCTATAGACTGTGTCTGGCTCAGAGATCTTCTCTCTACTAGACGGTTTCTGAGGTTACAACCAAGTCCTTGTTTCAGAGGAAGATCGTTTAAAAACCACTTTTCGAACCAAATGGGGAACCTTCGCTTATAAGTGCATGCCTTTCGGGTTAATTAACGCAGGAGCAACCTTCCAAAGAGCCATGGACGTAGCTTTTCGGGGACTAATCAATAAATGTGTGGTAGTGTATCTAGATGGTGTAGCAGTGTATTCAAAGAACAGGGAAGAGCACATCCAACACTTAACTCAGATTTTCGATAGGTGTAGGAAATACGGTATATCCTTAAACCCTAAGAAAACTATCTTTAGTGTCGAAGAAGGTAAGTTGTTAGGTCACATTATATCTCAAGCAAGGATTCGCATAGACCCGGAAAGGATTAAAGTCATAGCTCAACTTCCCTTACCCCATAACAAGAAAGTTATGCAGTCCTTTTTCAGGCAAATAAATTTTGTGAGGAAGTTCACTCCCAACTTCGCAAAAATCATCAAACCCTTACAAAATATGATTTGCAAAGATGTCGAATTTAAGTGGGATGATGAACGAAAAGACGCCTTCAATAACATCAAGGCCACCATTTCTCGGGCCCCGGTGTTACGAAGCCCCGATTTCAACATAGATTTTTTCCTTTATACTTTTGCCTCCGATCAATCGCTAGCTGCAGTCTTAACTCAGAAGGATGATGACAACAACGAAGCTCCGATGTCATTTATGAGTACTAATCTTCAAGGAGTTGAGCTCAATTATCYTGCTGTACATAAACAGGCCTACACGRTTTATAAGGCAGTAAAATATTTCAGGTCTTACATCCTCAAGAATCACACTAAAGTAATTKTGTCACACCCTACAGTCTAATCCTTGTTCACCCAACAATAAATGGGGGAAAGGAGAGGGAATTGGATGTCGRTAGTCCAGGAATTTGATCTGGATATAAAACYTGCAAAACTAGTAAAAGGGCAAGGGTTGTGCAAGCTTGCAGTCGAAGCCCAGGATCAAGTAAATGAAGATCTCGGATGCGAGAATGAGATGGAACTATGGTTTTGTGAAGTGGCATACATCTCCCTAGGACAAGACTCTTGGTATAAAGATTAACTTATCTTCTACATCATGGGACTTGTCCCAAAAACCTCAACCCTAGAGAAAGGAGAGCCCTGAGATTAAAATCAACACAATATCGTCTTATAAATTCAATGCTCTTCCAGATCAATTATGATGGGGTACTATTAAGATGCCTCGAACAAGAAGACGTAGACAAAGTCTTGAATGAAATCCATGATGGCCCCATTAGGGGACATTTTGTAGGAAGCACTACCATTCATAAGATTCTGAGAGTCGGCTATTATTGGTCCACCTTGTTCAAGGACGCTCATACCTACACTAGAAACTGTAAGACTTGTCAAATAAGTGTTGGAAAGGAGAAAAGAGCGGCGGTCCCACTCCAACATGTTACTGTCTCTCGGCCTTTCGAGCAGTGGGGTTTGGATATCATAGGAGAGATCACACCTAGCTCCTCGAAACTACACAAGCACAGTCTTACTTCCATTGACTATTTCACGAAATGGGCAGAGGCCATTCCTCTAACTCATGTAAACGAGAAGGTAGTGATCCAATTCATAGAAGAGTAGCTAATCATGAGGTTCGGCGTCCCTTCTATTCTGGTCTTTGATAATGCAGGTTACTTTTCTTCCACCCTATTGACAGAGTTTTCTCTGGACAAAGGAATCATAATCAAGTACTCTGCAAATTACTATCCCCAGGGAAATGTTGTGGTTGAATTGACTAATAAAAACCTAGTAAAGATATTAAAGAAGACGGTTACAGATAACCAAGGGAATTGGAATAATCTACTCTATAATGCTCTATGGGCCAACAGTGTCACACCCAAGGAAGCTATAGGAAATTCACCATAATTTTTTGTCTATGGGAAAGAAACCATCCTCCCAAATGGAATCTGTCTTCCGTCTCTTCAGTTGGCCCAAGATTCGAATGAAGAACCCTCATTGGCCATTCAACAAAGGATTAACACTCTGCTCATGATGGAAGAAGAGAGAGAAAAGGATAAGTCAAAATCCCTATCTCACCAACAGATAGTGAAAAGATGGTTCGATAAGCATAAGGCTAAAGAAAATAATTTTGAAGTAGGAAACTTAGTCCTGAAGTGGGATAGAGCAAATGAACATAAAGGGAAACATTCTAAATTTCAGAGTCAATGGCTTGGACCTTTCCAGGTAGCTAAGAAAATCGGGGCTGGCACTTATCGATTGCAGAGTCTGAGGGGAGAACCTGATTCCCTCCAAGTAAATGGCCAAGCCCTAAAACAATATTTTTGTTAATATATATATATATGTATATGTATATGTACATATGTATGTATGTATGTATGTATGTATGTATGTATGTATAAATAAATATCTGTGCTTTACATTCTTTGTTGAATATCTTCACGATTGCGCAAGTACTTCTTTTGTTGTTTCTTTTCTTCCTAGCTTTCTTTTCTTTTGAAGGTATGTATGGTAAAACGATGGTTGGTCTTAATATCACGCAACGTAGCAAATCTTGTTCCTAACTCATCGCTCACTCACAAACACTAGAAGCACTGAAAAACTTGCGGTTATTTTGAGGAATCATCTATCCAACCGGAGCAAATGAACGACTTCGGAGAGATGTCAGAAATGCCTACTTTTTGGTTCGGTTAGACCTCAAGGGAAAGAAGGAAAGCCAGAAAGGACTACATAAACCCAGGAAATGAGCTAGCGAAGCATCCACCTTAACTCTCTCACCTAGCAAATAAACAGACATCCTTCTCTCCTACTCACTCAGTGGATCATGCTGAAATGAAATTTATATTATCAAAAGAGTGAACAGTAGGAGAGAGTATGAAAATATCTTCGACGGGGATATGGACACTCGCTGGCAGCGGAGAAAGGTCTGTGATGTTGGGGTGACTCCACTAGGGCTATGGACACTCACTGGAAACTGAGCGACACCAAAGCAGGGGAGTAGAGGTAATTAAAGGCCTCATGTCGATGAATACTTTGCTAAAACATTGTAAAAAGGGGGGCATGAGTCAAGGTCAAAGGAAATGGAGGAATGAGGTTGAAACCCCACAGGAAGACCCAGAAGAATCAACCGAAAGACGTCAGATGCAGAGGTTAAGAAGTTCTGATTTAAGACCAGTTGAGATTCTCCATCAGTTTTCGTATCAGTAGAGCCTTGGAGGAGGAACACAGATTCTGCTTTCGCCTAGTGAATCGCCATTTGTTGAGAACTAAACACACCCTAAAAGTATATGTCCATTTTTTACTTTTTGGGTACCACTTGATCCTTTGCAATGTATGTTTTTCTTTTAGTATGAAATTGATACCTATGCTTACTTTTCAAGTTTCATGTTTGATTTTTTCTAAAGTTTGCTTGAACATACAAAAAAGAATCATCTTAACCATTAAAGGGTACTTAAAAACTACTTAAGGAATCGGCAAACTAAATCTTTCCCCAACGCGCTTAGGGGTTCAGCATCAGTAAAGGTCAAAGTTGACGAAAATCATTCGAGAAGTTTAAAATAACCGAGCACCGACTTTCGTCGGCGTCGGCAAACGAAAGTCTTTATTTTTTGTGATTGAACTTCGGCAGGGGTATCGCCGAAGACCGATCTGTTCGACTTCGGCAGAAAAATTAAAAATTAAGCATCGCACAAAGGAGAGGAGCCAACGTGATTTCGACGTCGAGGAGTTACATAATAAAATACACATTGACTTTACATTTTAAAATGTTGATCCCCAACTTCAAATCCGGAAAGACACGATGTGATGAGACGTTTTAACCCTCAGATTTGTTAGGTATGACGCATTTAAAGTGTTAACAAAACTACGGATCGCGCATTAGTTGCTAATCCATGCACAAATCAAAATAAATCGTTTAAGCTTGTCGAAACAATTCATCTGCCTCCGCGCCTCTGTCGTCAACCAATTAGAATTTAATTGCGGAGAACCGACGATAGTTTATTTTGAATTGCATTTATTACTCATATTAACTGGTTGATACGACGGATAAATTCTCTCCATTTATATGTTGTCGAAGTCATTGTGTATGATCCTATTCTGCACGGCAAAGATTTCAGAACAAACAGAGGAGCAGGGCTAACGATCTGGAGAAGTCATCCAAAGTTCAATGAGTATTAGACAATTATCTTAGAAAGCATTATAGGTATGTATCCACTTATGGTGTTTTACTCTTCATTTTTCATGTTCACAACCGAACGTTTCTTTGCACACATGTTTAAAGGTTGTTTTAATTGCAAGAACAATGCCTCCAAAGAAACCCTCCACCAGGAAATCCCCAAGAGTGCTAAAGCCGCAAGAACCAGAAGCAGGAGAGGGCTCCTCCCCAGCAGTTGAAAGACCATTAGAATTCACCCCCAAATCGGTGCATGTCATTAATACAGCTACCAATAAGGCCTTCATCCAACCCCCGGCCTTCGGGGACACAGAAGCAAACATTGGAGCCAAAACAACATTCCCTCATCGGGAAGAATTGTTTAAGAAAATCAAGAAAGAAGAACCCCTCGAGTATACCCCGCATAGAGTTCCTGATACAACGAAGCTTGATGATGATGTCCTCCAAAACATCCGTAGGGCTTATCTACACATGGTGGAAAGACGAACTCCAGTGTTTTTTTTCATCGAGCTCCTAAAGTGGCTCAATGACCACACCGACGCGCATAAATGTTTGATTAGTGATGATAATGGTGGATGCGTCGGGGTTTTCTTTCGATCATAGGTTTAGAGTTACTACAAGCTTAGGGAGTCGGAAGAAAATCTGAGCACTGATTTCATTTTGAGCTTTTATGCATCACACGATACCGTCAAAATCATGGCATCGTGGTGGAAAGAAGACAAAAAATTCATGAACCAGACTGTCGACTGGTATCCAACGGCCAATCTAAGAGAACCATACATATACCTGATGGCTCTTCTTTGCAGGTTGCATGGGGAGAAATATTATTCCCAGCTTTTAGAGGCATGGATGCCCCTAGCTTATATGGTTTCCATCTCAGGCACGGGTTTCAATTGGGGTGCCATCATCTCCAAACAGTTGAGCACGTGCATAACACAAGCCCAGACATCGAAGGAGGGGGAAAACCCCTCCTTCTACATGGCCTCGTATCTATTAGACATCATCTGCTCCAGGAACATTTTCTCTGGAATGAACTTGAACTGGCACTCCTCGAAGCTCCTGGTCCATGTATACTTCAGCATCTTATGGGAAAATAGGCACAAAAAATCCTATGCTCTTATCTATGACCATTTTATTTCACGCATCTATTTTTTGTTGTTCAGGAAAGAGTGCCCTAGGCTGTCAAAAGAAGCAAAAAAGTTTATATCCAAAGGGGGTCACTGGTATCTAGACGGGCGCGAAACCTACATCAAGGTTTTTGGAGCCACGAGGGCACCCCATTTGTTACCCATATATGTTCTCGACTGACTAGTGTTAGGGGAAATTTTCTACCAGACCATCCTGCAAGGATACAATACCACTTTTGTAAAGGACAAGAAGCAGGCCTTCATTCCGTATGGGTTTCATATTGGCTTCTACATGGTCAAAGATACCACGCATGCTAAGCAAGAAGGTATGAGTCAACTAAAATTATGGTTCTGCACCGGTTGATTTCACAAACACGATCCCAAGGGCCTGGTCCTACAACATGCATCGCGGGTATCATCCTGTTGGCCTTAATCCCATGATCGGTTCTAAGATTAAATTTTCACCGAAAATGCTCAAGATTGGAACAAAGTGGGGTCAAGTAAGGTTGATCCTTGAACAACCAGGTTCAAAGCTATGAGTTGGGAAGAGCAAGCGATGTCTTTGGAGCAGAAAACTTAAGAAATTCTCAAGACCCGGGAAGGAACTGTAGCAT
Source organism: Picea mariana (assembly GCA_032191745.1). NCBI lineage: Eukaryota > Viridiplantae > Streptophyta > Pinopsida > Pinales > Pinaceae > Picea > Picea mariana. Next base: position 45,360 of record JASDQU010310014.1, on the reverse strand, counting down.
CTGAATCAGGCAAAGAAATGGGCGATCCCCAAGAAGGCATCGAAGTGGTGAGAGTTCATCAAGAATCCCCTGCACAAATCAGGGATTTCCCTGGAATTCAAGCTACACAGAGGATGGGTGAACTTTTGTACCAGCAAAGCTAGATGCTAATGAAATGGATGCAGGATTATCTGTACCTTATCATAACACCCATGCTTCCAACTGGTACCCAAGAATGAAGCCCGATGGAGTCAAGCGACTTCGAGTCCACAAACCTCGTGAACACCGATGGGTTAAGCAACACTAGATCCACAACATCGCCAGTCAATTCCCTTGTGGACAAGACAAATCAAACAGAGGCAAGTCGGGTGTCAATAGAAACACAAGCGCCTAATCCCCTTAGCAAACTTATACATATATATAGCGACGATGAAAGCCTGGAACCATCTCACGACTCCCCGGTGCGTTTCCAAGAGGAAAAAGGTTATGAGAAAGTTTCCTCCCCTGATCCCGAAGTTTAAGACAAGGAGGTCTCGCAAAAGGAAACAGAAGTTGACAGCAACCTCGACACAAAAGAACCCAATAAATAGAAAACCGAAGCGGATCCGAATGACGAGCTCGAACCGGAGGAGATAAAGAAAGGATCCCTGCAAAAGGAAATCAATAGCTCTGCGACCGATGAGAAAGTAAGTAATGAGTCTATACCCAACACCTCCATTCTGCCCAATACTCAAATCCCTGACGAGTGACAAGTAGGAGTCGGACCCACAAGGTACAGCGAGGAAGTTCGACAGTCCAATCTTGAACAAATATACACCACCGATAGTTTGGGAAACAAACTAACATGGGGCGATCAGCAGATACCAGAGCTAGTAGACGAGGTAGCAGATATCTATGCGATCTCCTACGATCAAAAGAGAAAGGCCATTGTTCAAAGGACTGCGAAGAAAAGAAGGATATCGTTGGATCAGTCCATCTTAGTTACCACAGAGGAGAACTTGATCAACAAAACAGACGTCTAGACGTCTGAACTGATCAGCGTAGGAAAGGCCCTCTCAGATGCCACCTTGGATAGAGCCAGGAGGGATGACAAGGAACTAGCCGCTACCCTAAAGGATCTCGAGCACTTGCACCATCTTGTCGAATACTATAAAGGTGCCACGCAGACTGTTGTGTATCTGAGAGGTGATTTCACAAGAGTTTACAATGAGTTCAAGAAGGAAAGACACCTGTTAACCGAGAACATAGCTTAGTTACAAGAGGACACTCTCAAGGCCCTCGCGACATGCAAGGAGATGGAGCGATGGTATGAAAGGGACAAAGCAAGCAGTAGAAAGAATAGAGTACATTGAGGTAGTCCAGCAAGGCCTAGATAAGTAAAAACATATCATTCGGATGGTAGGCAAAAGTAGTCTTAATCACATGAAGTGATGAGCCGAGTACTAGGCTAAGATGTCTCGGGACCCATATCGAGAGATCCAAGAACAATGGACCAGGTGCAGGAAGCATAGGGATAAAATTAACAAAATAATTAAGGATGTCGGGCTCCCCGAGTTCGGCACCCCCGATAATTTCATCGACCTGAGCTATGTGGTCAAGCTACATGCCGAACAAGATGCGTTATGGACCGAAGAGTCCGCAAAGATAGCCAATGTGAGACCCAGCCAAGTGCAACAATTCATAGAACATCCGATCAGAACCCGAACCATGCTGCAGCAGTTGAACTACAGTTTAGTAAAGTATCGAGCGCATGCAGTAGACATCAGGGGAATATATGCGGCCCCGATGGAACAACACAGATTTCCATGGGCCCAAACTTGTGAAGAATTGTTTGTCAGCTGGACTGAATATGAGAGAAGTCACCCTTTCCAAGAAGTATCTTGGGACGACTATTAAAGAAGTTGTTAGAAGATAACACCGCGTGGCGATATTTGTTTTGTTTAAACTGCACTTAGCCGTTAGTTTCAGTTAACACTTTATATTATAAATAGAGACATCTACCAATGAGTGAAGGGTCGATGGTTTTTGTATGAACTCTTTTTTTTTGGTTGTTAAGAATTATTTTGAAATTGCTATGAATTGAGAAGTCCTCCTGGACCAAAGACAAGCTATTTTCTTTAGATGCATGTGATTGGACTTGGAGAAGAACTACTTCCTATCATGTTTCATGAATGATGCAGTAATGAGTAAGAGCAATTAATTCTATTGTCAAGTTATATGGTGCAATNAATGATGAAGATAAATCATTGTGTTATTATGTAATGAATGGTTATGGTAGATGAATTATTTTGCTTGCCATTATCTTATTACATATGTGTTTTATTTCTGATAGTTAGTTTCTCAGACAGTAATTGGATGCTCACATGGTTAATGTATTAGTACTAGTCCTGTGGTATAGAGTAATTGTCTGCATGTTGAGCAGCGGGTTATCCCAAGCTTAGCCTCTTCCCAAGTAGTTAAAACTTAATCTCGTTATTTGCCAAGTTGGTTTATACTGGCTTGCATCTCTCATATCAGCCCCACCCAAGAGAAAATGCAGAAGAAACTAGCCCTAACCGAAGGAGGAGCCTTCACAAGGAAACACAAATCCCATCAATAAACTGGTTGAATCGCAAGATCTAGAGAACCAGTCCGTTTTTAAACATTGTAGAGTCTAATTGGGCCTCAGTGGTGGGTTTGGTTCCTACTGTTGAGTCAAGGGATTTAGGACCCATCAACATGTTGCTCATGTTAAGGTTGATAAAAGAAGAATATGTATTAAATATTTATTATATTTAATTTAATATTTTAAATATATATCTAATATTTTAATATTAAAT
>JASDQU010310014.1:16582-29194 GCA_032191745.1 Picea mariana | reverse complement strand
TGTGGCATATGTATTGGTATACTTTTAGAAGCACATCTTGATAGTGGTACATCTTGTTGATTTTTGTGAGTAGTCTTGGTTGATGCACATCTTGATGATATTATGCATATGGTTGAGAGTTTTCTTGGTAATTGATATTGGTGAGTAGATCTGATTTGGTTGATGAGATTGATCATATAGGTTGTTGTGACAGCTTTCTCAGACAAGTTGTTGTGATAGGTTATTTGTATAGGTTTGGTGAATGGTTGATGTACTTATTGATGGTAAAGGTTGAGGTACAGGTTTGGTGCATGGTTGATGCACTTGTTGATGGTAAATGTTGAGGTACAGGGTTGGTGCATGGTTGATGCATTGGTTGATGGTACAAGTTGAGGTACAGGTTGATGCATGGTTGATGCACGGTACAAGTTGTTGTGATAGTGACAGGTTGGACATGTTGACAAGTTATAGGTCGACAATGATAGAGTGGCAGTGGCAGTGGTTGATTCAATGACAGTGACAAATTATCTACATTTGACATTTACATTTCAGGGCAACAAGACGGGGCAAGGAAAGGGGGTTGTAGCCTCCTTTCGATTGGTGCTCGAGAATTAAGGAGTTGGATTTTCCTTTAGGTTGGAGCTTGACAACTAGGTGGTTGTAGCGACCTTCTGGTTGTAGTCGTAGAACTCAGGGGGTTGTAGCCTCCTTGTGGTTGGAGCCAGAGAATTAGGGAGTTGGAGATTCCTTCAGGTTGGATCCTAAGAAACTAGGGGGTTGGAGCTGGAGAATTGGAATTTTGTTCTTCCTTGAATGTAATTATTTGACATATAAGAAAATCATTATGTGGTTTTCTCTTCCATGTAAATATTGGTGTATTGTGTATTGTGTGGATGTGTTTACTATTGTTCATTATGCATTAATGGATGTTAATGTTTATGATACAATAATATATTGATGATGAATTGATGAACATGGTTGAATAAGTTAAAGGAATATAAACTGTGATTAAAATTACTCATTACTAATTCAACCCCCCCCAGTAATCCAACAATTGGCCCTATTAAGATGGGGAAAATATATTTTCCATACATATGTTCACAAGATACCAATACAATACTAAAACAAATGTACAATTTTTTGGCTAAAAGAGAGAAAGAGGACGGTGTTTCATTAGAAAAGGGAATAGATCTGCAAAAAAAAAAAAAAATACCCTTAATTCCATTGAAAAGAACAAAAAATTGACAAAAAATGGGAGCATTGGTGAAAGAAAGGATAAAAACCCTAGAAACCAAATTGATGTTTGAAAAAGGCATTATTGCAATATGGGACTTTAGCATTGCTAATTTTCATCACTATAGCCCTCAAACCTCTAATTTTTTTCTATCGGTGCGTAATCTTTTCATGTTGTATTTTTTAGTCACACATGTGTCATATTAATGATGCTCAAATTACCAAAAAATATGTTATTTTTGTTTTGCATCATTTTTATGTTGTTTGGATGGATCCTGCATCACCTGAGTTAGTTTGGCATCTTTTTGCATCAAATTACAATATTTTCATGAACATATATAGTGTTTTTAGCGTCGTGATGAGATCTCTGATTAAAAAATAATTATGTTTTATGAAATTGTTGTCATCTTTGCACACATTTTTTATACCATTCTTTTAGGGACTTCCAATTAATCATTAAAAAGATTGCAATCTACAAAACCTAATTTGAATCATCATAAGGTATTTGTGAAAGGAATGTTAGAATTTGATGTGAAGATTCGTGATGTGATTGTGAAGTTTGGGGGGAGAGGAGAGAATACAAATAAACCAAGGAGGGGAGGATTCAAAGGAAAATGCAAAGGGAAGATTTAAACTCCAAAGTTATGACTCATTGTTGGGTGCAGGCCTATTTTGAGAAAGAMGTCTATTTTGGCTRYAGGCCTATTTTTGGAGAAGGATATGTTTYGGAAAAGACCTRTTTTTGGAAAGGAAGACCTAATTTTGGAGCGCGCRCAACAGGTGGAAAGAAAGCAACATGCAGAAAAAGAASGAAAAGAAGCATGCAKGAGGAAAATCAATGTGGCRCATAAGCAGACAAKCCTAGCCATGATAGGGTTAGGGTTTTTGAYAAGATTGTAAYGGCTATAAGATGATAAAATAGTATAAATAAGAACCTAGGAGGTATAGGAAAAAAGGGAGAAGAAAAAGAAATGATAAGTGTGAATATATCATAACAGAGAGTTTATTACTATGATTTTGTGGGTTGTTGATTGTAATAAGCCTTGTAGAAGAGTCAAGGTAGTCTATGAGGGTTAGGTCACGGGATGAGGAGCTTGGTGTGATCTAGTCTGCCTCATAGAGGGATCTTACCCTCAATCTTGATTGTATTACTGAAGATGTAATATCTGCAGTGCAAGATTTTTCATTAGAAGAAATAAAAGAGCAAAGAAGTCAGATCTTTGTGGAAGTAGCCCCAGGAGGGGGTGAACCATGTTAAACCTTCTATATGGTGTGATTGTTAATGAATGATTTACTTTGTTTTTATCATTAGCTTAAGAACGAATGGTTAAAGTAGCTATAACCACATGAATGCATAGGTTAAAAGATGAATAGACCATAGAAGTAATTGAATGGTTAACAAGGATAATGCATAAGGAAGAAAGAACACAATCACATATCCCTACTCATTCCTAGACTGCAAACACTTGAGTATTGCACTCACCCATAAAATCTATCTTAGGTGAGACTTTGTTGTGTATCCTGTGTGTGGCGTTGCCTTCTGGTTTAACGGGAGGGTCGATAGTTTTTAAGGGATTTGTTGGAAACATGTTGAGATATGAACCTGGGTCATCCCAACAAAAAGTAAAAGAAGAGAGAAAGAACCAACAAATGGTTCTTGTTGGGCGCATGCCTATTTTGAGAAGGAATTATATTTTGGGCGCAAGGCTTTTTTGGAGAAGGATCTATTTTGGAAAATACCTATTTTTGGAAAGGAAGACCTAATTTTGGATCACGCACAATAGGTGGCAAGAAAGCAACATGCAGAAAAAGAAGGAAAAGCAACATGCAGAAGGAAAAGCAACGCAGCGTGTAGGAAGACAAGCCTAACCATGATAGGGTTAGAGTTTTTGACAAGATTGTAATGGCTATAAGCCAATAAAATAGTATAAATAAGAACCTAGTAGGTCTAGGAAAAAAGGGAGAGGAAAAATAAATGATAAGTGTGAATATATCATAACAAAGAGAGTTGATTACTATGATTTTGTGGATTGTTTATTGTAATAATTCTTGTAGAAGAGTCGAGTAAGGTAGTCTATGAGGGTTAGGTCACATGCTCAGGAGCCTGGTTTGATCTATTCTACCTCAGAGATGGCTCTTATCCTCAATCTTGATTGTATTACTAAAGATGTAATGCGCGCAGTGTGAGATTTTACAGCAGAAGAAATAAAAGAGCAGAGAAGCCAGATCTTTGTGGACGTAGCCCCAAGAGGGGGTGAACCATGGTAAACCTTGTGTATGGTGTGATTTTTAATGAATTAATTACTTTTTTTTTATCATTAGCTTAAGAATGAATGGTTAAAGTAGCTATAACCACATGCATGCATAGGTTAAAAGATGAATAAACCATAGAAGTAATTGAATAATTAACAAGGATGATGCATAAGGAATAAAGAACACAATCACATATCCCTACTCATTCCTAGACTGCAAACACCTGAGTATTGTCGTCACCCATAAAATTTATCTCTGGTGAGACTGCACTGTGTATCACGTGCGCAACATTGCCTTCTGGTTTACCAGGAGGGCCGATAGTTTTTAAGTGCTTTGTTGGAAACCTATTGAGATCTGAACTCGGGTCAGCCCAAGAAGAAGTAAAATAAGAAATAAAGAACCAACACTCATCCTTCTATCCTTTCTCTCACTCATGGGAATACCGACCCCATGACATGACTCTTATCTAGCCCACCTTCTACACATATCTGTGAGAGTGTGCTTTCAAGGTTTGATTTGCTATGATTCATATCAACCGTATTTGATTTTTCCAAACTAGTAGTATAATAAATAATAATACCATATCTTGTACAATTTGATATAGTCAAAGTGTCACACTCAACACACCAAGTGTATTATAGTGGTGGATAATGCATGCATTTCTATAAAAATATATTATGTTAGTGCACCATGATACAAAATCGTAGTTGAGCAATTAGTCAAGAATGCATCCTCTTTGTAACCCATCTCTTCTCTTCAAAGTTCAATCTAATACACTAAATTGAAGAAGAAAAACAACCACCATTCATGTTGCTACTGAGTACCTAGTGTTGTCATATACCACCCAACCTATATTTATGCTAAATAATTCATAGCTTCTTTGATTTTGGTGGGATTGATAAGACCTTCATATCCTCAAATCACAACCTTTTAGTTCCCCGAGGATTTAGGCCTATCCATAACATATGTCTACTAATAGTACTATAAGAGAGTTACATTATAGAGTAGACATTTGGGTTTTTGTCACTAAATATATGAGGAGGATGAACATACTCAATATCATATCTAGAAATAGGGACTTTTTTTTCCTTCACCCTTCTTGTCTTCATCGTCACTTTTGGATTCATCACCACCCTTATTATCATCATCCCCTTCTCCCTTTTTGTTTTATCCACCATCCTTCATTTCCCACCACCACCTTCCTTCTTCTCCCCACTCCTTTCTTGCCCCCATCCATTTTATCCCCATATTAAATGTCTCCATCCTCTTTAAAACCAATCTCCTCTCTTCAAAATTTTGGCTAATGCACAACATTAAATTTTCCAGGGCATGTGTTTCAAGAATGAGCGAAATTTCATGGACAACATTGGTCTATTGGATAACAATGCATAAGATCACGTACTTTGACAAATCCAAAAGTGGGTATATCTTCATTAAACCCATAAAAACCCCACAACTCAAATAAATCTAAAATAATCAAAATCAGAGACCTAAAAATTCAACATACCATCACATGAAAATATAAAAAGCCTAAAATAAACATCCACAAATATGGGCTGAGAAAAAATATAATATACTTTCTTGAAAACTAGGGATTTACATCATTAGAATTCTAGGGCAATGCATATCTCAACACCCATCCATTAATAACACACCTATACAATAATCTGTACAACAAAACCTAAACCTTACTCATGCTAGAGGCATGTCTAGAGGCCTAATCATGCCTTTTACCCATGTCACATGCAACAATTTATTATTTGCAAATGACTCACACCTTCTCTCACCTACATATTTTATTTCAAAAACATAATGAAATGTGGTGGAAACCAATGGAGGAGAATTTCTACTCATAGTAGAATTAGAAGGGGATTTTATAGAGAATTTATTTAGTATAACAGAAGGAATTGGCCTTGTTATCTCCCAAAACGAATCAATCAATTTGTTCCATTTTGTAGGTGATAGCATGGTCATAAATTAGGGTTCTATATAATTTTTTAGAATTTAGAAGTGTCAAAGTATAGGATTTAAGATGTTATCCTAGAAATAAATCGATCATCAAAAGGTCTTTCAAAAAATCAAGAAAAAGATTTTCAACAACTAACATTTGTTTTGAAGTTGAAGTTAGCTGGTGAAAGCCTCAGGTTTCAACGGCTAAAGTGTACTCTCAGCAGCAAGCGAGTCGGAGAAAGTGTTAACACGGGTTTTTCTCCAACGACTCCAGAAACCCAAAAAGGATACACCAGACACACGTCATACAATCATCATGGAAAGTTAATGGACACAAATGAGTGGTGACACCTTTTCATCACGTTCTAGCAGGACATCATGATAGATTGTGCTCACGAATTTCGTGGGGTAGACAGAGAAGGGTTTGAAGGCATGGCGCACTCTTAATCATCATTGCAACTAGAGGATAAAGTACCAATTATCTGATGACATCAAATCAAATCACCTTTCCCTATTTCAAACTCACGGTGTTCAAAAAATTCTATTATGGGGTTCCATATTTCATTGATAACACAGGGTCATTTTCACCAACGCCAACCCTTTCCTTATTAAGAAGTTTATTGTTTCAACCGTGTACAAATTAGTTGGTGATTAAGTTGCAGATGGAAAGGAAGCAAGGATGACGACTTCTGAGGAAAGAATTAGACAATTTATCTTTTTTGCAGTCTTATCCAGAGGTGCAGAAGCGTTTCTCATACGCAGGTTGTATGACATATGTGGAAAGGTTGTAGGAAGGCTATCACCAGGTGATAGCAGAGATTTTTACAAAATCATATGATGGAAGCAAAGCTATAGTGGGCTCTCTGGAACTGATAGTTGATGAAGCTGCCATCACTTCAGCAATTGGCTTACCCAGAATAGGCTAAAATTGGTTTAAAACAACAGTGACCAAGAATTTGGATTTTAGATCATACCTCAAGACAGAATTCTGAAGTATAACCTGGAAGAAAAGTATCCCTATTTCTTACCTTGAAGATGAATGGAAAGATTTTTTCAAAGGCATTCAGTTATACTTAACCTCAAAGGGCGGGTATGACAAGTTAATGTTATATCATTTTAGACTCCTAGATCACTTCACAGGGAAGGTCCTTCTAAATTTGCCTTTCTTTCTTCATAGAAGCCTAACCAAGATGTGTGATAAGATCAGAGATGAACCATTCAACATAAAAAATGCCCTTTGTCATTATGGCATGATTAAAATGATCATCTTGGAAGGACTGAGACAGAGAGAAAGAACTTGGCAGCACTTTCTCTTCTGGGAAGGTTTTGAGACCCAAACTCAACCTATAAATGAAAAGAAGAAAGTAGTCACTCCTCAGAGTAGCTCAAGGAGAAGGAGAGCTCTCCCAAAGCCACCAGAAGACAAAAATTCTAGCATAAAGCCCAAGAAAGCTAAAAAGAAACTAGATTTTGAAAGAAACTCAGAGCAATCCACAGTAAAAAAGAAAAATGCTCTAAATTTGCCATACACATATTCATACACAGAACCAGAAAAGGAAGATGAAATTCCATCCATCAAAAGTCCAAAGCACTCCATGGAACCTGCACAGGATTTTGAATTTTTTACTTCCAAAGATGAAGGTGAAACCTCAAGAAATAAGAAATCAAAGAAATCACAGAAGATTAAGGAGCTGAAGGAGGTAATAGCACAGCAGGAGGTTCTAGAAAGGGTGATAAAGGTAAGATATAAATCTTTGTCAAAGAATTTTGCAAAGACCAATGCAACTTTTGAGAAGTTGGCACGTGAAAGTATAAAGGATAAGAAGAAGAAGAAAAAGATTACAAAGGATTATAATATCTTATGGTGGTTAACTAAGCGCCTGAAGAAGAAAATCAAAAAGTTGAAGGCAAAAATTACCACACATCCAGATTTACAAGTGTTGGCACAGCTTGTTGTAAACTTGCAAGGAGATCAATCAAATAAATAATGAGTTTTGATGGAACAACAGTTTTGAATACGAAAGGTTTTCCTTTTCTATTAAAACAGAGCTTTCACTAGCATAGAAGGCGCAATTATAACCAATTAGTTGTTGAAAAGCAGAGCTTTCATCAACTAATTAGCAAATCCTAAGGTGAAATAGCTGGTGAAACCGTAGAATAATAATTTTGAAGATCTGAGCTCGAACATAGCAACTTTTGGGTGATTTAAAGGATCAGAGAGCATCAAAAAGATTAATCACCAAATCATAAAATATTCAGTTTTAAAGATTCGTGGAGATTTTGGAGGTGAATGCTTAGTTGGTCAACTAAAGCTTTGTTCACAACTGTTGAAAGTTTTCCAACTATTGAAGACATGTGTCATTTCCTCCATGACACATCAAAAACATAGCAATGATGAAGACCAAATGTCGAAGACAAGCTTTGAACACAGTTCGATTCATAGGAACTAGTTCTTAGTTATCCTATTGTATTTAGTTTTGTTTTCTGTTTTCTATATTTAGAAATCCAGATCCATTTTTCAGGGATTTGAGATCTATTGTAAAGGTTATAAATACTTATCATTTTGATAAAGTAAAGGTTCGGTTTTGGATAGCAGAAAATACTATATTGTAAATAGACCTTTCATATGATAATACAAATCACAGTTTTCTCTCTCTATTGATGTCAGATTCTCATCTTTCCTTCTGTACTCTTATTCAAGTTGTTTCAGCTGCAAAATGACTGTCATCTCATTGGTTAGCTCATAACTTGATTAATAGTTTCTTATCATTGTTTATTAAACCCTACATTTGTATTTGGTTTATAAGCATTGTTTTCTCACCCACTTTAAAGCTATCATCTGATTATTGATCCTTGAGAGCACTAGTTCATTTGATTCTCATTTTGATTGTCTGAATACCATAACTGTAATTGAGTTATCCCATTGATCCACACATGCAAAATACAAAAAACAAGTTTACCTTAAGTTACCAAGCATGTTTGACCCACAACCTCAAAGAGTTTCTTGGAGTGATAACAGACCCAAGGGTCAAGACGAGTAACAATAAACTAATACAAAGTCATATAATAATGATAATAATTAGTATTATTATTATTATTAAAATCTAACAATAATAATAATAATAATTCTTATTATTAAATTTATAATAATTATTATAATTATAACTAATATAATTATAATCATAGTTTTATACAAATATAGAATACACATGGTTTTGTCCTTGAGGTATTGTTCTACAAAACCCATACCTGCCTAAAAAATGGAGCAAGACTAAATACTTGCTCTAAATATCAGTCTAAACTAACATATATAGAGACTTCTCACTAATAATTATGATCATAGCTATATTTATGATCATACTTATAATTATTGTTATTGTAATAATCATAATAATAATAATAATAATAATAATAATAATAATAATAATAATAATAATAATAATAATTGTAATTATAATTATAATTATAGTATTAGCCTCTAGGGTTAGCTCAAGTAGTCATGAGCCACATGTGAGGTATCTCTTCCAAAAGTTGGGGACGTCACAAATTGAACGCTCTTGATCCCCTCAAGGTTTGGGTCTGTAATCAAGGCTGATGGTTTACCCTGTTTACCATCCATGGATCATGGGGAAGTACTTGGAGGATTTTCCACGAAGCGTTTTCCTCGGAAAAAAAAAAATATAGTTATAATACTATTTTTTTCCTTGAAAATAAATGGTAATTTTCATTCATAAAAGAAAGAAAAATGCATACTGCATATGCTTCCATATTCCAAGATCCTCCCTTGGAGTGATCTTAAATATAAAAAAAAATACCAATATGTCTAAAAACATATCATAATTATCCCCTTGTAGATTTTTCATAAATACCCTCACATAAAGTAACAATAGTGAGAATATCATTTTTTCATTTCATAATCTACCATTACCCTGAATCCAACTTGAAACTCTCCTTGGAATGAGAATTTGCTTCCCCATTTTGTTCTTTATACAAATGGGTAAAAGAGATTGAGTTAAATAAGAATGGGAAGTTTTGAATTTCCTCATAGATATGCCTTAGCACAAGACTTTCCATGTTCCAAACACCCCTCATCTAATTTATCACCACCATAAAATTCCCAAAAACCTAAATCTTATAAACTCCCTTTTTAGCAAAGAGAAAAGTCAATACTTTTAAATAATTTAATTCATCATAGTTGTTGGTCCCCTAATTCATCATAGTTGTTGGTCCCCTTTCCTATCCCTTCCAATTCTCATCTACTGTTTCTTTTATTCTCACATGGCTAGCAATAAGGGTGGCTATATATGTATCCCATATTCCATCATCTCTCCTAAGTATACCTAGTAAAGGTGTTAACTTACATTCCTACTTCCAAATTAAGGATAGCTTTGGATAGGTAGCTTGGCCTAAATTGAATCACAATTGAATATGCCTTTTCCATGAAGACATTTTATCATATTTTTAGGAAGTTTGAAATCATACCCACTTCCTACCTAAGGATTCACACCTGTGAGCATTGATTCCCCATCACTAACCCTCCCCACCAAACTTGTCCTTATCAAAGGGAAGGTTAGAACAATTTCCTTCCATATAATTGACACACTGTGTATGTTTTTTATTATGGCTTTAATTACCTCGTGAATTCCCCCCCCACCRCCACAAAAGAAGCCATATTTCCATTTGGATATTGACTTTGAAATGGGATGCTTTACCCTCATTGCTATAATTTTTGTTATGATCTTGTAAAATATTATGACGGAATGAGATAGGCTTGTAGTCATGAAAATAACATGGGTTATTCTTCTTTGGGATAAGATTAATAAAGGTATAATTGTAAGAAACTAACATCTTCCTAGTGATCCTAGATTACTCAATTACCATTAACAAATCATCTTCTAACACGTCGTACCAACCTAGAAAAATTTAATTGTCCAATGATATGGACCTGAACTTTTGTCCTTATGAAAACTATGCATTATAACTTGCAACTTCTCTTTTGAAATATCTTCTAAAATTATATTATTATCACCTTCTTCCACAAAGATTGGGAAGAAAGATGTCATTTTTTACTACCTCTGCAGTAGAAACCCTCTCTTCATCCATATATATTTTTCCAAAAAATCCACTCCCAACTATGCAATGTCTTGGAAGTTGGGAGCTAAGGTCCCATCTTCCTTTTTTATTTCTTAAATTTTATCGACATTATTCTTATGATTTGCTTATTAGTGTAATTTGTTATGTTCTCATCTCTTTTGAGAGCCACAATGTGAGTTGTTATTAAGTCTCTAGGTATTTTTCTTGTTAGCATGCAACATGCTTTTTTATCCTATTTCAATTCCCTAATCTAAACCTTAAAATAATCATTTAGAAACTCGTCTATGTCACTTCAAAGTAGCTCCTCAAGCATTATTTCAACAAAGGCTAGTTTTATGTCATCTTGAAAAAATTTCTAATGGGCCTGAGCTGCAATAGCCTTTTCATGGACTTCAAGTTTGAATCAAATTGAATACTTGTTGATTCTCCAAGATAGGCATCATACATAACCCATTGTTCCTTTACTAGATTAACAAACTCATCCTCCTCCAACCACACTAGATTGAACTTGAATAGACTTGGAGATCTTTTACCTTCCTTTCCCACCTCAATAAAAATTGATAGATCACAGTCTCATTATATTCCCCTCATTATATCATCAACTAAAGAATGAAAAAATAAATAACCTATCCAATCTCTTTGCTACTCTTTCATCTCCCACCCTCATGTTCCTCCAGGTTGGAGTGATCCTGACAATATATCAAAACAATAATACATCTTCCATTTTTCATTTTAAAATATTAGACAAAGGATCTAGGTATAATACAGTTCCCCAAATATACATGCTACTTAAGTGAAATTTAAATCCCGTCCTAGAATTTTGTTCCCTTGCTTAAAAAATTCTTGAGAACAAAGAGTCTCCCAAAAAAACACTTTATCATCATAAGGTACATGTATATTTAAAATCATGAACAATCCACCCATCCTGTGAGAAGAGGTCCACACATATACTATAGCCAAGTAAAGTAGAGTTGGAAAACCTTAAATATATTTTTCCCCATCCAATGAGCCCTCTAATCTTCCTATCGAATCAACAAACATAAAATCCCAATCATGTAACAGCTTGGCCATTTCACTCGAGATTCTTGCCCCTTCACCCATAATTTCTTGAATTATAATACTAATGATAATAACTATAATTATAATAATACTTATAATTATTATTATTATTTTTACTTTCTTAATAAAATTGTAATAATTAAAATTAATCATTTGAATAACTATTATAAATATAATAATAATAACAATTGTAATAATAATTATTAATTTTTCGTTATAATAATTATTTTTAGTGGTAAATTCAATGCCATTACAACACTCCCATGAGACAGAAACAATGCTCGACATGGATTTGTGTCAACAAATACAATGTTCACACAACTCTAGGACAATGCAGTGATGATGCAAGCTTACCCCTATCAGTTTCTACAAGGCTTATAATAAATATAATAATATTGATTAATTTTTCAGTGGATTTATTAGTGACAAAGTTTATGATATGATGCTTCATATCACTAAAGTGATAAGGGCATGACTTATAATTCGTATAAGCATTGAATAATGCAACGCTAGAATGACATGTGTCTTATCTTAGTATAAAAAAATGATGCGCATGCGACATGGTGTCAAATGGATGTATGGTGCACACTCCATGCTTGTTTCATAACATTCAATTCAATGTCGATGCACATGTTGAAAAATACAAAAAGAAAACAATGCAAAATAAAGTTGTGTGTCACTCTACCTATACATTTTTAATATAAATTGAAAAACTAGAGTCCTCTTGTTTCATTTTCATATTGAGAGTTTGGGGTAGAGCTTCTTAGAGTTTAAAGTAATTTATGAGGACACTCAATAAGAGTAGGTTGAGGATATTTGTGTGGCATCACTAGATCAAATGTATTTTTTTTTTATTCGTCTTCTATTTCTTTTTTAATTTGGAGATTTAAAACAAAATGGGATTTGGGTTTTGGATATGGGATTTATATTTTGAAAATGGGAGATGAGATTGGAATTTGAAGATGGGATTTCCATTTTAATGGGAGATGGGATTTGGGTTTTACATATGGGATACACAAAAAAAAATAAAAACAAAGTAAGTGT
>JASDQU010310013.1:6092-19431 GCA_032191745.1 Picea mariana | reverse complement strand
AGAGGAAAAAATGAGATGCAAGTAGAGACACAAGAGATACATACAAAAGACAAGGAACACACTGTCAGCTCATCACCATTATAATCTCTTTCATGAAGGCTCAGGACTTCTGCATTTCATTCCATTCAGATTCAAATATTTACAATGAAGGTTAAAAATACTATAGTTCTTCCAACTCCCCCCCCATTTGGACTTCTCTCCTCATTCAATATATAGAAAAATATCATATTCTAGAACTCTGTCAGCAAATTTGGCTTGGCGAAATTCTGGAACATATGCCTCAAATATCATTTCATATATTCCAAATAATAACACTTGTGTAAACACTGAGAGAGGTTTTTGTTATTGGGTCTGTTCTTGAGAAAAACCTCTTCCATTTTTTGAAAATTATTCTCCATATTATTGGGATCCGTACCCAAAGATGATGACTAAAACATGAAAATATTAAATGCTAAAATCTGGAAAAATAGGCCGTAAAGATTCATTTGAATCTCTCAAACTATGACACATGTAAAAAGTGAGAGAGGTTTTTTTTATTGAGCTCATGCTTGACAAAAACCTCTTTGGGTTTTTCCAAAATCCTCTCCATTTCTTCGAAATGCAATCTTTAATTTGACTGCAAAAACAATCATTCCCAGAACTTGCATAGTGCACGTTGCAGAATTTGTGTAACATGTTTGATTTATTCATTAAAATTCATTTAGGAGGTGGATACAACACTGATAGAGGCTGAAAATCATTGTTAGAGAATCCACCAATCATTTCCCAATGTCCTTTAACCATCTGTGTACCTACAACACTTACATAGTGAATTGGTGTTGTGTTGTGTAAATGCATCCTTCAACATTTGTGTAGCGCTCTTTGCACAACACATCTTGTTTTTGCTTCAAGACCTATCCAAATGGTGGATGCAACATCTGTGGAGGATGGTGATGACTTCTGGGAAAAACACCAATAATTTCCCAATATTTATCATCTTTAAATATGGTTGCAGAATTTGCGTAGCGCCAGGTCGCTACGCAAACTCTGTACAATGCAATGTTTGCAAAACTTAAAATTGATGTATTTTCAAGGGTTATTCAAAAAATAAAATGGTGCAGTCATGAACCTAGATCTTAGTCACCTCTGCAAGTTTAAATTCTAGACTCATCCTTTTAGCTTAAGCTCTTGTCATGGGAGATGTAGGTTTAGTAAAATCTACCACTTTTGGACTCTGTTTGACCTCTTTTCCCTTCAAAACTTTTGGAACATTTGGAACTGAATGCCTCCTTGGACTTAATGCATCTTATGATGTTTGCATGTGAGATGTCTTTTCAACCAATTTCCTCTTCATCTCCCTATTGTACTGAAAATACCATGTTATGACATGCTTGATTTCTTTAAACTTCTCTTGTAATTCTTTGATAATTTGGTCTTTGTCCTCTGGCTTCACCTGATCTTCATGTATTTCCCGAGATGAATGTTCAACAGGTTGTGTATGCAAAGAAGGTACAAGTGGTCTTCTGGTAGCTTATTTTGTGGTTGGGCTGCTTACTCTAGGTATTTCCTCCACTTCATAGGTAATAAGGAATGTCATAACAACCTTGAAAATACAAATGCTAACACAGTTTACACTCTATGTCATTCCTCATGCATTTCCTTAGGTGCATGAAAAATTATGGAATGAGAGTGCACAACTTCATTTGTGTGCGCACGCAAAACTAAACCCAAAAATTTGGGTACGAACAAGAGAGAGTGTGTTAGAGTGTGATAGATAGAGAGTGACATGGATAGATAGAGAGAGAGAAGAATATCAAAGGTCACGAGTGAGATGGAAAATATGATTCAATTTGTTGTCTCTCTTCCTCTCTCAACTCTTTCTCTCCCTCTCCCCTAGCTCCATGCATAAGAAACAACTACCTCCACTTTGGCCCTAGTAGACCCATCTAACCCTAGGCCCATGTGGTCTATACCTAACCTAACTTAACCTCAACTCCCCCACAACTGATCCCAACTAATCTCCTTATGGTTGTACCTCTTCCTAGGGTTCCAACCACAACCCCTACACCTCCAACCTAGTTCTCTAACCATTATCATATGCCTCAAAGTACTTTTAATTCTAATCCCACAGGTCCAAATTGTTCACCATGGGGCCTCCATAATCTTAACTAGGAAAAATATTGATAGACCAACCATGGACACAACCTTGATCATGGTTTTATTTAGATGTGTTAGATGGATAAGATGAAGAAATCCCTATGAATATCTCTACCTCACTTATCCCCCTAATTTATAAGAAAATTCATGAATGGAATGAATCTTGTATATAAATTTCAGGTGGTAGGGAAAACTGAGGCACATGATACCAATGTCGATAAAAATGAAATAAACGACTCTTATTGGCTCTCTCCCTCCCTCTAGTTCTCTCCCTCTTACCCTCCATGCATAGGAACCCACCTCCACCTCGACCCTATACCATTATATATAACTATAAAACATATATTAAATAAAAATATGAGTTTAAATTACTTTACAAACAAATAAAAAATAAAAAATAAAGAAAATGTAAAACAAATAAAAAATAAACAAAATGTAAAACAGATAAAAAATATACATTTCAAACATAAAAAACACTATGGCGCCAAACCCCAAGCAAATAAACCATCTCCTAAACTAGTTCATGACTGCATTGTTCGACCCCACTTGCCAGTAAGAAGAATGTGTAGAGGAGAAAGCCACTGCAATTTGCATCGGATCGACCCCACTTTCTAGTATGGTTGTGGAGAGGAGAAGCTAATTGAAATTTGCATTGGATCGATACCTATTGGTAACAACACTGTGTAGAAGAGTAGATCAGGACAACGAGAGACCGACCCCACCTCTGTGTCAAAGTGATTAACCTGAGAATGTTGTCGATATATAAGCATCATTGCTGATATAGATAGAGAATGTAGATCATGTAGTTGTTTGTTCCATATTAAATGGTTCACAATGGTTATGTTTGAGTTCCATTCGCTTCAATTTTTCCCTATCCTTCACTCATTATTTTAGGTTCAATACCTTTTATACTACATCACTTTGTCGTAGTTCTGTAGGCACAACAAAGAGCAAACAAGGTTAGAAATGAAAATTCAACATACATGATTGGACCATTGATATAGATCCAAGATCGACGGTCTCAACTTAGTTTGGCCGGTGAAAGTGTACGCTGGATAATAAGGGGTCAGAGGCCTAAATTAAGAACCATTGTATTGACGGGTGATAACATGTCATCACCTTATTCATTTTGGTACACATGGGTGGTATTATGAAACCACTTTATATCACCCCTCAAATGCACAAATTGATGATATGTTCCATGGTGATATAAGAAAAATAAATAATGCGTCATGTCAATGTAATCCAAAGAATTAAAAAAAAACGTTTAAAACAATTACCCCCAAATAAAATGAGGTAAACGAACAAGGTAAACATTGTTACAAGTATAGTAGATTCCAGTAAAAGCAATCAAATTCTCCTTTGACAAATAAGTTAGGGTAGTGTTCTCGTTTCCTTATTTCAAATGTGTTCAAATTGTTTAAAATAAGTATAGATGGAGAAAGGTATTCTGTATTTTTCCTATAAAAGTAATCAAATGACCACTAAATCGAACCCTAGTCAAATCCGACCATCCAAGAAAACAACTGTATCTTATGACCACTTAGAGGATAGGGAAAGAGATGTTTTCAACTCTGCACTATCTTTCCTTGACCTTCACCCATTAATTTAGAGATGATCCAGGAGGATTGCAGTGGCCACCCTCCTATTCCAACTGGTTCAAAATAGTTTTTTGGAAACTTACTATTTTTAGCAGTTTTTTGGGTCCCAAACTTCCAGGGCCAGTTTTAGGGCCTAAACGATGTTTTTTCACGATCAGGCACCTCAATGATATTTGAAAACTCTAATTGAGCTTGCAAAATGAATCTCCTCGTCAATACCTTTCCAACTAGCTATTGTGCACCCCAAACATAGATCGTATGCCAAAGTTACGCCCCCGAGAAGTTGGTACACCAAACTACCCAAAACGGGGTCCACAAAATTGTTGGCTTTTCATCTTTCGGGGTTAGGGTTTTGGATATTATTTATGTTAAAAATTCCTTTGAAGCCTCATTATAACATCGATCTTCTTGCGAAGGAGCATAGCCATCACATTTCTTCTCAGAGATAAGCTGCCACCATTCTAGCGAGTCTTTCACTCTATATTTCTACAGTTTTGTACATTTCGCTCATTAATAGAAATTGTGTCTTATTGTATATTTGTGTTTATGGTTATATATCTAATATATCTTTGTTATATTATTGGATATATTATATATCTTTGTACATTTATTTATTATATCGCCGCTCTCATTTCGTGCCAAAAATAATCTGGATCAGTGGTATCAGAGTAGACTGCTCTTGATCATCTTTTAGTGCATGTCCCTGACAAGGTCCGATTATAGAAATTTGGGTATCAAGCTTGTCTCTCTTAAGGAAAATTGCTCTCACACGCCTAATAAAACCTTCATGGAGGAAGAAAATAAATATGACAAACCAAAAGATTCTATTAAGTTGCTTCAGCAAGCTCTCACGCGACAGAGGAACACAATGATGTAGAATTTTTCCCACATCCTTCAACGCCTATTAATAACTGCAGGCACATCTTCATCAAGTGACCACTTTGGAGGCACCTCTCCTTTCAAGGTACATGTTAATTTTTATATTCCCGTATTTGAAGGTTAGATCGATGCGAATTCCCTAGAAAAATGGTTAAATCCGCTAGAAGGATATTTCTATGTTCACAATTTTTTCGACATGGAAAATATCACCTTCATACTCCTTGAGTCTCTCCCCCATGTCAAACATTGGTGGGGAAATCACAGGGAGAAAAGTTCCACATAGGATTCTGGAACGTATGGGGCCGAGCTCACTTGGGATTTTTTTGTGGATGCAGTTAAGGAACAATATTACCCTATTGGTAACTATGACGACCAATACATGAGATGGACCACACTGTGGCAAGAGAGAGGCCAAACAATGTTGTAGTTCACAAATACTTTCCATACCTTGCACACCAATTTTGGTATCAAAGACTCCAAGTGACATATGGTTCTGAAATACCGCGTGGCTGTGCATAGGTACATCCAAACCGAAATGGATTTCCTGGACATCTCATCACTGGGAAATGCCTATTGATATGTTGTCAAAATCGAGCAGAAATTTAGGCAATAGAACAAACGAGAGTTTGGGTCTGAAAATCCACAACAACCAAAGTATGGTAAATATGACCCTAAAAACAAGCCTCCAAAAAACCAGTCTAAGCCACAGGAAAATAAGGGTAACAGGAAGACGAAGAAGGACACTGAAAAGTGGTGCAATTTCCACAAATTCCCCTGGCACAACACTGATGAATGCCGCTCAAAAAATCATTAGTGTCCGAGATCAAAGAAAAGGAGTTGAGCCTTGATTCAAAAAATAATGGGAGAAGACATATCGTTGACGCATACCCCACTACTACTGTCAAGACCACAACAATTCAATCAAAAAAACCATCGGATCCTGAAGAGGGGAATCACCTTTTTCATTCACATATGTGGGTGAAGGGGACCCCGCTGCATTTTATTGTTGATAACAGAATCCAAAAGAACCTCATCTCAACAGAGGTCGTCAAACAATTAGGATTGTCGTCAACACCACACCCACAACCATACAACATTGAGTGGCTTCGCTAGGGACGATATCTTTGTGTAAGCTAGCAGTGTCGGTTGTCATACGACATCCAACCCTTCAAGGATGAGGTATTATATGATGTTTCCCTGCTGGATGTCTATGATATTCTTTTGGGCCAACCATATATGTGGAAGCGCCATGTTATTTATGAGTATTGACCCCGTAGTATTTTTGTTACTCTAGGGGGTCATCTCTACAGGATACCATAGGTAGTTCTGACTACTATCCCACCAAAACAGTGTCGCAAGGTAATCTCTCATACTCCAAAATTCATCCTCTTAACAATCTCTTCAAAAGGTGAACAAAAGGATACTGCAACCACTGCATCTTTGGCCCGAGACCTTTCTTTCCAAAAGAAGAAGATTGCAGAAGAGAAAGAAGATATTTTTTCTTCACCTACAGTGGTACCTACACACTGCCTAGTCAATCCAAGATACAACAAGTTGGTTGAATATATTCAACCCCGCCAACAACAAGTTCGTGATAGTATTCAATAAGCTAAGCAACACTTCTCCAACAAGGCAAGCAACTCACCAAGATTCAGATTCAACGAACGATTTCCCCTCTCCCCCGAGAACTCAACGTAATGGAGACCAATTTTTCCTAAGGAGGGAGGATTGATCTAGGAGGATTTTTGTGGCCACCCACCTTTTCCAACTGGCTCAAAACAAGTTTTTGGCAACTTACTATTTTTAGCATTTTTTTGGGTCCCAAACTTTTGAGGCCATTTTGAGGGCCTAAATGACATTTTTTCACAACCAGGAACCTTAATGATGGCTAAATACTTTTATTGAGTCTATGAAATGAATCTCCTCATCAATACCTTTCCAACGAGATATCATGCGCCCCAAATGAAGATCGTATGCCAAAGTTATGCCCCCAGGAACTTGGCACACCAAACTACCCAAAACGAGGTCCAAAAAACTGTTGGCTTTTCATCTTTCAGGGTTAGGGTTTTGGATTTTATTTATGTTAAAAATGAATTTGGAGCCTCATTGTAACTTTGATCTTCTTTCAAAGGAGTGTAACCGTCACATATCTTCTTAGAGATAAGCTTCCACCATTCTAACGAGTCTTTCACTCTCTATTTCTACAGTTTTGTACATTTCGCTTATTAATAGAAATTATGTATTACTGTATATATGTGTTTATGGTTATATCTATGATATATCTTTGTTATATTATCGGATATATGATATATATCTGTACATTTCTTTATTATATCTCAGCTCTCATTTCGTGCTGAAAATAATCTGAATCAAGAGAGCCCATGCTGACGCTAATAATGGTCGAAACTACTTGAACTTATGGGAATCGAACCTAGCCAAATCAATTGTTCCACAAACTTATAAATTTCTAGAATTAGTCAATTAGTGTGCTATCAATTACTAGGTGGATATGCAACAAATAATTTATGTACATGATTCTAGGATAGTCTATGAAATAAGTAAATAATTGATTTCCCAAATGCTCCCAAATTCTAGACCATGTTGTATATGAAATCTTGGATGATGATGAGCTTGATTCTAAGTACGAAGAATTATAATAGTATGAAAGAGAGAAGTTATTAAGAAATCCATTATCCCCATATGCCCCATTACCAATTGGTCCACCTCCTTTCAAATCCACCATATTCCCTGAAATAACCAGGCAGGCTATTGCCATGATTTGTTAGGTTTTAGGCTATGAACATGATAGATCAAAATTTGATTATTTTCAGTTCCTACAGGAAGTCATAAACTTTCAATTGTCAAATTTACACCTCACTAAGTCTTTTAGGTATCGTGCCTACATGGTGCACCTCATATTATTCAATAATTCTTCCCTTTTTGATCTCTTTGGGATCAAAACAATAGATGATTCAAGTAAAACCAAGCTAATAATTGAGTGGACTGAGGAGGTGAGGAAATGAGACTAGAATAAAGGTTTCAACCTTTATGTAAACAAGTTCATGAGTGCATGCTACCTTCTGCTCCATGGAACTTAGCCTCCTAGGATGTTTTCTGAATTTAAAAAGATACTGCAACTAATCAAATATACAATATTAGGATATTGGTACCTATATGAGGATCACACCATCATTAGACTATATGGTTTTGAACAAGAGCCATACAAGCTACCAATTTTCCTAACTCCAAGAATATTTTCTTTGGAATACATTAGACAAAGATTCATTTCAGATCAATTTCATTTTTCCCAGCATAAGCAAACCATCACTTTCAAGATGCCTCAAGAGGTTGGAACTTTCTTGGTCAATCTTAGAATCGTTCTAACTGTTATAGAAGAAATGCTACAACATATGGATTTTGAGAAAGGACATAAATGGGTGTATGACCTAGATGGTGTGATTGCAACCAGAAGGCCCATGTGAAAGCATCTGCCAAATCTTGTAGTGGAAAGAACTAATAACCTAGATTCATGGGAAGACATTAAGTAGATTCTAGAGGTAGAGGCCCAAAATCAAACTACCACTCAGTCATTGGACCAATCCAATGTAATTCAGACTCACAAACAAGAATTACAACTTGGAAAGAGGACATTTTCAAACATGCATTCTGAAATGGATATTGATTATTAGTTGAGTGAGAAGCTAAGAAAAAAGACTAAAGGTGATGAAGAATTAGACTTAGAGGGGTTCTTAGCTAAGTTAATAAAAATATAAATGTTGTTGATGTACAACATTTTCAAACTCTAGAACTGCGAGCTAGTCATGGGGAAAATTAGTAACTTTACCAACAATTATTGGAAAGTAGAAAGATCATAGAACACCTACAAGATGAAATTTAAACCTTGAAAGACCAACAAACTGAACGATTGCATGAAACTAAGTCAACTACAGTGAAAAGTGCTTCATTAGACCCAAGAGAGGGATTATCACAAGTCATGGTTGATTTGAGTGGGAAGGAGATCGAGTTGGACATTGTGACAAACTGGCTCAAAGAAAGAGATGCCAAGGTACTAGAACTAGAAGATCGGGTGAAGAGAAGAGAATTATGTTTGGCACAAATTAATGTTGCTAAAGAGAAAGTTCAGAAGGAAGAAAATAAAATGAAGGAAAGGATGATAGGGAGGCCAACTATGAAAGGAGGTAAGCATATCATTTGGGACGATATAGCTAACACATTTTTTAAGAATTGGTCTTATTTTACCCTAGTGCGAGATGAGCTTAATTTAATCACCGTAGTCTTGAAATACATAAAAGGAGCAATAAATGAATTGGAGAATAAACCTGATTTGACAACTGATATAACAAATTTCTTGAATAACATAACTAAATAAGAGTTGAAGGATTTTCAAATCGATGACAGAACTAGCTTTGTAATGGATGATAAAAGAGTCATTACAAAAATGATATTGATGCAAAATGTGGAAACTAAGTGCCACAAGTTTATGAGGGAAACATCTACTTTTAAGAATATTTTTAGTGATGTCATCAAGCATGGATTACCATCGTTCTATAATGAAAATGGGGATTTGTATCAAATGAACAATTATCAGAAGCTATTAGAAGACATGAGGAACAATGACAACAAGTTCAAAAATATTGATGGCACTTTGAAGGGGCAAGATGTAGTAGAATTGTTAGCAAGGGATTTTGAGTTGTTGCACAATGTGAAAATGATTTTCAGGAAATTACCTCCCCCGATTCATGACCAATACACTCATTTGGATGAGGCAATAATAAACTTGAATGATCATAAGTATCCGATGGACAAAGATTGTGTCAATTTGTTAAATTACCATTGGGAAGATAAGGTGAATTGAGTGGCACCCTCCTAGCTCCCTAAGGGAATATTATACTGAGCAATTTTTCATGTACATTAATTTTTACCTAAGTGATATTACGATATAGTTGAGTGTATTAAGCATGAAGTTGTCCTAAGTGTTTTATAAAGTTGTAATAGGAATGCCTTGTATGTTTTATTGTATTGTTCTTGTGAATCCATCCATCGATCCCCTTTAAATTCCACATGTCTGATACATATGGGAATTGCACGTGTGTTAATAGTTGGGTATGCATTTCATCATGCCTTGGTTTCATGATTTTTTTAATCATTTTTCTCTTTGTGCATTTTTTTTTCTTTTACAAGGCAATTTTTAATCTTTAGGCATGATATAGTTTTTTTGGTTTCAAAATGCACAACTAAAATAGAAATATATGCAAAATAATAAAATAAAAACTCCGCAACTTTTATCACTCAATTTAGAGGTCATACGATTCATAGACATGCATTTTATAGTAATCTAGTTTTACCATTCATTTTACAAAAAATCTTGAATTTGGGTTTCAGGTAGAAGTCATTTTTCATTTGAAAATGCACTCTGGATGATATAGATAGGTTCATAATGTTATTAAATTCACTCCAAAACTTACATCACTAAATTTGGACCTATATAGAAGCATGAGCGTGCTTTTCCATTAGGGCACTTTCTATTGATTTGGTCTCTCAATTTACAAGGTATATTTTGTCTCTTTTACACAATAACCACTTTTATGTTTACAAACACAACACTAAATATCTAGGCACGTGTAAAATAATATAAGACACTCTTAGAAACTTGAATCACTCAAATTTCATGTGTGTTAAGACCTAGGCATGCATTTTCATCATGCCCTGGTTTCATGCATTTTTAAACATTTTTCCCTTTATGCAGTTTTTTGCATTTACAAAGCAGTTTTTAAACTTTATGCACAATACACGTTTTTTGGTTTCAAAATGCACAACTAAAGTATGACTATATGTAAAATGATAAAATACAAACTCTACAAATTTTATCACTGAATTTGGAGGTCATATGATTCCTAGGCGTGCATTTTATAGTAATCTAGTTTTACCATCCATTTTACAAAAGGTCTTGAATTTGGGTTCCAGGTAGAAGTCCTTTTTCATTTGAAAATGCGCTATGAATGATATATATAGATTTAGAATGTTATTAAATTCATCCCAAAACTTATATCACTAAATTTGGATCTATATAGAAGCATGGGAATGCATTTCCATTTGGGCACTTTCTATTGATTTGGTTTCTCAATTTACAAGGTAGATTTTGCTTCTTTTACACAACAACCACTTTTATGTTTGCAAACACAACACTAAATATGTAGAAAAGTGTAATATAATCTAAGATACCCTCATAAACTTGAATCACTCAAATTGCAGGTGTGTTAAGACTTGGGCATGCATGTTTCATCATGCCCCGGTTTCATGCGTTTTTTTAGCATTTTTCCCTTTATGATTTTTTTTTGCATTTACAATAGAGTTATGTATTTAGAAAAATTATGCACATATCAATGGTGTTTGTAGGAATATGAATGAAAATGGATGTCGATCCATTGTCTAAGATGGATGTTGCCACCATAACTTCGACCAACCTCTATTTAATGATTCTATTTTTTATTTTTTTTATCTTTAACATTCATTTTAATATCTCATGTTTATCATACTATAAGGCAACATTTTAATATGTAATGCTTCTTATATTGTGGCAGGGTGATCGTGGGAATGCACTAGCCTCGGAGCAGGTAAATGAATAACAATATCTATATCCATTTAAAGTGAATTTTATTGTTATTTTATAATTGAATTAACTTGTTTTTTGTTGATATATGTAGTTCTCGGCACCTTATGTACTTGACAATGTTAGCAACAATGAAAACATGTTTGAATTGGACCCGGTTGAGACAATTAAAAAGGTTGTGAGAAAAAAATATTGAACTTACTGAATTGTTTACACATGAACCAACATAGGAGACCACACAAAGATGCAGAGTTTTGATGGAGGAAATAAAACAATCTGCAGTAAATGCCATCTTTTAAAAATGTTATTTATCACATATGTTCATTTATGAGTTTTGTTTTGCTACTTTTATATGATTTGAATACAATATGTTTTCTTTTTATAGGAATTATTTAGAAAACTTCAACATCATGCTCCTAAGGATGGTGTTGGTAGCAATGATGCTCAAACACCACAACGTCCTACCACGAGCCACATACCCACAAGCCTCTTTGGATCTCCACCTGCGGTTGAAAACCTCGTGATTGAGACGAATGAACCTTCTGGGGCCCATGACACACCCTCAACACAGTGCACACTAGACCAAGCAGTTTATGGTGGATATGAAGCAATTGGTGATTCTACAAATTGCTTTTCTAAATCATTACGTGTTACCGGCAAGGGAACACTACCAGTTACCTTTTTGGTGGGCGAGAACATTGTTCTGACCAAGATACAAAAAATCTCAAGTATTTATTAATGTCTTAATTATTTCCTATTATATAATTGAAACATACTTCTCTACAATTATTTTAAATTAATGATCATATTTTTCTGTAGGAAACAAAACCTTTTTTAAGCTTATGAATGACAAAGCCTTAGATATTTTTGGGCCCACCATACGCACACGGTGGAATGCTTAAAATCCCAGTTTGAAGAAGGAACTTATTGACCACTTGGTCAACCTGTTTGGTGATTCATTCAACAAAATTGGAGTCATCTCATTGGCCAATACATATTTGAAATATGTGAGGGACCAATATAGGGTTCATATCCAAACAAACCCTACATATGGGTGTCCTATGATGATTCCTAAGATTGAGTGGAAGAATATATTGGGTGATGCAAAGGAGAATACAATGAGGAAAGAAGGAAAGACACCACCTAGATGAGGAAGGTATATCATATTTTGAATTTAATATAATTTTCATTACTTATATATAAAAATTGTGATATACAACCTATTGGAAACTTTTTCTAGGCTCCCAAACACGTCAAAAGAAACCAAGGAAAGGCTAGAAAAACACAGGTAACACAAACTTGGCGAGGGTGGTAACATTAAACTAAAAGAACGAATTGTAAGTACCAAATAGTTAAACCATATCATTGCTATCATCATCCATATTTTATTTAATTGCATCCAATAATCCAAATTTGAGATCTTGTGCAATGCAAGGAGGTTCAATTCAAAACTGTGACCACAGAAGAAGACCTCCATCTTGGTTTCAAGTGAGACTTTCAAGTCATGGTTAAACATCGACAAAGCATGGGGAAAACACAATATACCTATTTGAATGAAATTGTAAGTAAAATCAATGGAATTTAATTGTTGATTACTTGTAAAATCTATTCACGATTGATTTCACCCATAAATGAATGTGTCTTTTTGTTTTAAGCAAGAGAGAAAGAACAATAATGAGGCTAGTAGTGGACATCATCCCCATGACAATATAGTGCAGTCCGATGGTGGTGGTGTGCATCCTGGCCATGAAAGTGGAGTGCATCCCGATGATGGTGGTGTGCATCCTATCCATGTTGGTGGAGTGCAACTCGATGATGGTGGTGTGCATCCCGTACATGACGATATTATGGATATAAAATCATAAGTATGGGTTAATAAACTTATTAATATTTACTTGCAGGTGGTGTAATTATAACGTTTCTTGTTTCGATGATAGAGCATGTAGATGAGAATGCTTAGCGAGAGTAGGAACACATGGCATCCAAACCAATGGTCTTGACTACTCAACCTGGTAAAGAACATTGTAATAATATTTGCATTAATGAACTGCTTTTGTGAATAATAAATAACCAAATCAATTTAACCCTTTTT
>JASDQU010310012.1:75240-85621 GCA_032191745.1 Picea mariana | reverse complement strand
GAATCCATCTTATTTTGTAGTTCATTTATGTCCCTACGCATTTCTTCACCTTCATCAAGAGTCCAATTAGGATTTTCTGGAGGCTTATTTGGTGTAGAAGTTCCCTTTTTGTGTGGCATGTTGGCCAAGTATCACTTTTGAACCTTGATTTTGAGGTGGTTCTGCTAGACAATATTTCTTTTGTTGTATCTCCCACTTTTTGGACCTTCTGGGTATGAAACTTTATCTTATGTATTTATGTGATATGTCTTCTCTTCAATGCCATGGGTCTGATCAAAATTGGATGTGCCAAGTGGAATTTACGATAAATTCCCCACCACTTGCTGATTTTTGGCCTTTCCAGGAGATCTCACTTGTATAGTGTGCTCCGCACAAAATAATTGATATAAAATTATGAAACTCGCACCCAAAATACTAAAGACTGTCCATGATCCAATTCAACCAGTCCCACTCAATTTGGATACTCTGGGAAGAAGTTATGATTGTTTTACCTGGAACACCTTCTTGAGACTAGCCAATAGGACTAGTCAGATACCCTATCTTACACAAGGTGTATCTATAAATTTTGGATGACCCAGAAGCTGAACTTTTTACCACAGATAGAAAACTAATTTCTGTAAACTTCCTGTGGAGTTCAGGTTCTGAAACATTACAGAAAATTTTTTATAGCGAAAATTTTGCAAAGACTCATTTCAGGATGATTCTAGAACCCTATCTTGTACAGGCTATATCTCCGAAAGTATAAGGCCTCAAGAGCTGAATTTTGAACACAACATACCTTGATCTGTCTTCTAAATACCCTCCAAGACATTCCTTCTGAAACATTGTAGAAAAAAAATTTATAGCAAAAATTCCACAGTGTCTCAGATGTAGCAACGAAACCCCAAGACATTGAGCTCCGATACCATATGTTAAGAACCAAACATCAATATAGCATAGAAAAACCTCAAGAAAAGTACTCAACTCCTTGAAAAGAGATAATTTCAGATAATAAGCCTCTTCGAGGGGGCAACCTCCTTTTACCCCACTTAAATGTTCAAGTACAAGATGATTCAAAATGAAAATGTCTCCTTGGTATATATAGGAGACTAGGAGTTATAATGGCTTAAAGCCGACATAATTAAAATAACATTACTAATCTAAATTACAACTAATGGCCTAAAGCTGACATAAATAAAATAGCATTACTAATCTAATATGCCCCAATTAAGAGGCAATGAGCCAATATTAGGGCTTAACAATCCATCTTTTTCTTCATCTTGAATATTTTTGTTCCGCATTTTTAGGAGCCTCCTGCTCCTATATAAATACTATATATTTTCTGCTCTTTACTGACTGTCACCATATCATACATCCTTCTCATGTTGTCTAAATTCTGCAAGTTACGACATAAATTCTTTCTTTCAAGACTTGTAAACTTACTTACATTATGCTTTTTTTGTCACTCTCATGAGTGATCATACATGAAATAAATATTTTATATCTTTCTTCATCCTCTTCTTTGATACTTCCTTCATAAGCCTGCATAGACACTGAAATGAAACGAGGTTAATTCACATTCTCAAAAAAATATAACTTGTAATGATAAATTATTAAAGTAAACAAGATACTAAAAATAAAGATGAATACTTATCTTTTGTTTTTGTGTGGGGAGGCTCTATGGACTCCACCATTTTCTATCTTTCTTTAGATCAACTATCTTCAACTTAGAGTACATAATCCTTAATTTATGCTAAAGATTTATTTGAGGGAGGAGATTCCTCTTCTTATGCCACATGTGCTTGATACTTTCTTTTTCCTTTTCCTTGAGGGCAGTCATAGGAAAAGTGTCCCAACTTTTGATAGTTGTAGCATTTGATCTTTGAAACATCTTTCTTCTTTTCTGGAACTCTTACAAAGTTAGCTTATTTATTGTTCTTCCCGAAGGAACTTATTTTGTTCTTTTGAGTTGTAAGAGCTTCCTCTTCATCGACAATTAATCTCTTATGTTGGTCTGCAAGTCTAGATTCTTCGTGTGTGCAATCTGCCCATAACTGATCAAACTTGGGTAACTTGCTTATTGCACACACTCCTTGTACAAAAGGAATCCAAAATGTTGGAAACTCATTTAGGGTTGTGGTTACAAGTTATTTCTCACTAATGACATATCCAATAGCTGCAAGATGATATCTGATCTGAGAAACTCTCATAAGATAGGATGTGACAGATTCTTAGTTGTCCATCTTCATATTACGAAGCTGATTTATTAAGGAAAGATTCTGGCTAATGACTTTGCTTTCATATAACCTGCTGAGTGCTTCATACATTTTCCTTGTTGTCTGTAGTTCGGATATATGAGGAATCAAGTGATCCTTTATTGAATCTGACACGATTCTCTTTGCTTTCTTTTCATTCTTCTTATGCTTGGTCTTTTCCTCTTCTTCATCTGATTCTGGTACACCCACTGTAACATGTTCTAGGAGATCATTCTCATCTAGAATCACCTGCAACCTATGCTTCCAAGATCTGAAGTTTCTAGATCCTTCCAGCCTATCTTCTACCCTCATACTGGTATCCATTCTTTCTTGTAGAAGAAACCCTAGCCCTCCGCGCTATAGAAATAATAAAAAAATCAAATTACTTGGATCTGAAAACTGAACTCACCAAAAGATGTGTTGGCCTAAGGCGAGTATCTTGGTGTGTTTAGATTTCAGAAAATCCAACTTTTACCCCTCCAAACTTGATCTGTGGATTTTTGGACTGGTGCTTTTGGTTTTCTGGTACTTCTGGTACACTGGTACACCGGTACTTCTAGTTTTCTGGTACTTTGTGAAAACTAGGGTTTCACTTTCTAAGAGATCTATCCACTAAAAAAGTGCATTGAGGATGCCAAAATGTTCCTTGAAGTAGGGCACACCTTTCTAGATGGATTTAAGGCTGAAAATATTCTTTAATAAAAAACCCTAATAAAGAAAAGCTGTGACGTTTTTCTTTTTCTTGTGAAAGATGATCTCTTCAGCGTAGCTCGGATACCATGTTAAAGTTTTTGCTATTATTAGGTTACTTTCAATTTACTAGATAACAATACCATAGATAGGATCGCTGAGAGAAACATAATCACAAGAGTACACAAGCATTTATCATGGGAAACCCTCAAGGGGAAGAAAACCCAACAAAAATTCCTTAATATAGATAGCCAATACAATGCCAAGACAATGAACCAAACAACATAGAAATTCCTCTCCCAAGGATGTGCCTCTCTCTCTCTCTCTTCCTTCTTCCGGCAACTGGTAACTACAACTTCCTTCAATACTTGTGCAATAGATGAGTGAGTTGTTGTGTGTGTCTAAATGAGGCGCTGGCCTCTCTTATTTATACAATTATGGCATGTGTGGAAGTGTCTCTTCACTGGTAGGGCCGACTTCTTCTTCTGGGTGGTTATAACCACCTTTAATATAGTTTTAGGCCTCTTTAATATATTCTGGGGATGACTTCTTATTTAGCCTATTGCAACTAGGGTTTGACCAATCCACAAAAGGGGATTTGGTCATTTAAAATGCCCAACATGATCATTCCACAAAAGGGGATTGATCTAATCAATAATAAATATATTTTATCTTTATCCACAAAAGGGGATAAGAATATTGTTTGCAGTTACACAATATTTTAACAGAAAATCTTTCACCAACCATCATTTTCAGGGACTTCTAGCTGCAAAGAGACATGTGGAGGAATGAGAATGCTAGGGATATTCTGAGGAGGCTAGAAAGGGGTATTTTTGGTCGAGGATGCATTATTCCATGTCCAAACCAATTAAAGAACCCATCTTGGAACAACTGATTCAATTCTTGAGGATCAATGTCAAAATGGATAGAAAATCTAGGCCTCATATGGCCTCGGTTCCAATTTCCCATGTGTCTATTATTTCGGCCATTGTTGCCCCTACTGAAAAAGTTCATCTTGTAGAAGCATCTCATTAACAATGAAGCTCTTAATAAACCATACATGAAACTTTGCTTACATGAATAAAAAATTGGCTCAAAAATTGACATGAGATACATGAAAATCCATCCATAAAAAAACATTCATTAATTGCCAAGTGAACATGGGGTGATAGGGTTCATGGGAAATATGGAGGGACTATAATTAAATAAGGTGGTATAATGATAGGGGATTAGTACATGGATACTATTAAAAAATTAATCAAACAATTTAATTGTGTAATAAAATATCAAAATATCAGTCACCAACCCTTGTTATGTTATCCCTTTGTTGCTTCTACACAGAATTTTCCTTTTAAATTAATTTCATAGAACATGGATGCAATAAGTAAAATTAGGATTATGAGGGGAATGTAATTAGCGATGATAGAATGATAGGGAGTCAATATGGATATTGTTCAAGTGAAAAAAAATCAAAACGTGCTACCTTAAATGCAATCAACACATATCTATGTCCAGTCTTCCAAGTTTAACAAGTGTTCCTTTTCCAAAACAATAATCCAAACTGATATTTTCTTTGACAAATTTGTTTGTTGGTTTCCAAATTTTACACAATAATATATATGCCCATAATTATGTAATCACAGTAGCCATTTTATCCACATTATCATTATATGACAGTCATAATGAACAACATTATAATCCCTATAAGAAACCACAACAACCTTTGAGCCATGACCATAACATTAACTCCAATAATTAATCCTTTAAACCCAACAGGAGCACATACAATGTTGACAGTCAACTCATATCCATCATTTATTTAACCATTGTTCCATGCAATTAATATGGATGTTATCACTCTTATTCAGGCTCAGGACTCAAACATTTTGAACACATGTGTCTGTTTTATACAATCATCATAAAGATTGAACCAAAAATAACATGCAATACTTTGATCGCAATATTCAAATGAATGGGTGAGTATGGATCTCTTCCAGAATCACCAAAGAAGAGACCAAAAAAAATTGTGCCCAAGTAACCGGGAAAGAACCACACCCCCATCAACTTCAAACTGGAGTAAATACGATTTCTAAGTAATATTCAGGGTTTAAGATAGCAAGTGGAAGAGACAACATGCGGTTCCACCAAAGATATTGGAATTTGAATGACACAGACAACTCATTCTATAGGTTCCCTATCATAATTTACCATAGAACAATAACATGAAATATTTCTCTCAGATGTAAGGGTTTCAAAACAACAGACTGCAACTTCCAAAAAACAAAATGAATCCAACCCCTTTTAACAATACTTCATAACAAGAGATCGAATATAAACCTGTTCCCAACAAAAAAACATGCATAATTATTTCATCAACTTCTGGGTAGTGATGCCCTTATACTATATAACATTTACCAGGAAATGGTGTCAATGAGGGAATAACAGGCAAGATAACAACTCAGGGTTTCACCAAGACAAGGCATAGACTATTTCAATGATTCTTTAGTTCATATTGAAACCCACAGGGTCAAAATATGGTGTGTGTACACTATCCACAGACACCAGTAATGTCAATTCATAGGTGGGGTATTCTCAAAGCCCATAATTTTGGCAAACTATGATAACCAATTTCAATAGAGAGGCCAAACCCGAAAACCGAACCATGACCAAGCAGGATCCACTGGAATCTTTATTCAACAATTCCATCTGTAGGATTACACACAACAAGAACATGACGACCTTTTATTTATTTATTTTTAAATGCCAACAATCCAGAGAAACCACCATAAGAAACCAAGGATGAAACCACAAATACACAACTCAAAACATCATAACAGCTCGAGAATCATACAAACCATGAGAAACTAGAGCCAAAATTTGATTGAAAGGGTAGATTAACTCTTATGAATGGAAAAATAAGAAAACCCATACCTAGAAAAGTTTGCGCGAGGAGAAAACCAAGACTATATACTTGCTCCACGATCGAGCATGGTGGAGCAACAACAACTACCATAGCCAAAAAATGCAAGAATGACTAGGGTGACGACTCGAGGGGAGTTTGAGTGACGTGCATTTATTGCACATCAGTTCTCCCTTCAATTCTTCATTCAATTATTAGTACGATACAAGTCCACTCACCATAGCATTACATTCAAAACAATCAAATATCCATTTTCCATATCAATTTTGGAAATTGCACCACCCCTTGCCAATATTAAACTTCTTCAAATGACAACCTTCTAGGAACACAACCCAATACAAAACTCCAAAAATTTTCATAACGATAGTAGAAAGGATCAAGAGAACCCAAACTCTTTCCATGAGTAATACAATATCAAAACCAAAAGTTGTTTATAATTATATCATCCACAAGGAAACATTATCATATTTTATGAGAGATCATCAAAGCCATTTAGTGTCATGTTTTAATCATCCAACCAACACATCTTACCATAACATTTTAAACCAGGACCTGAACAAGAATTAATTTTAGAGACCTATGTTGCTAGCATCACATAGACATGAAAAATATCAACATTTCTTAACCACCATAGTGCCATAAGTCTAACAAGGGGGTCCCACCTACTAGTATATTATTAATATAGATAAATAATAAATATTGGCAATCATTTGTGAGCATAACATTCATCATTGCATTTTTAAGTGTCAACAAACTGGCGAATCCATAGGTAAATATGTTTCCAACATATTAAGAACTCAAAATGTTTGTTTTTGTAGACAAGGTGAACCATAGATAAAAAAAAAATTATTTACAAGAATGATTTTGCAATAGGGGGAGTGAGGCGGTTTAAGGGAAAAAATTATCCGAGACTTTGGGAATAGCTCATAAAAAGTGTTACGTATGAGGGATTTATTCCTATATGCATAGAATTCAACTGGTCATTGTGAAAGCATTTATTTTTTAAAGGAGAATAATTTATAGTGTGCTCTTCTTGAATCTCAAGGTGGAGGGAAGAAAGGGAAAGCAGAAAGTAGGGATGAGAATCTAATTATTTATCTAACAGAAGTACTGGAAGCAGAGAGCGATTTTGGTGATTTCTACAAAGGGGACAACATGACAACTGTGTAAATTTATTTTTATTGATTAACAATACTTATATAATAGTTTCGTTGTGGAAAAAATGATCCTAAGTTTGTTTCTGAAAAGAAAAAGAAATCAATAAATGAAAAACAACAGAAAAATAAAAACAACAAAGCAAAATCAAAATAGTGGAACAAAAAAATATGATAGAACAATGTCTTTCATGCAGCGTTCAACCTTCAAGATGGTTCCACATAGTGTTTCAAGTGGGAACCGTTGGTACTATAGGAAAATAATCGCTCTTCCAATTCATTTAGAAGATAAGAATTTGCGCCCAATACAAAAGTGATTTTAAAGGGACCCAACCATAATTTTTTAAACTTCGAATGTCTTCCTCTGTCAGCATGGGATGAATCCCAAAGCAATAATTTCTTTTTTACTTTAAATATGACATATTTTGTGCTTTTCTTGAAATATCTCTTTACGGTTTGTTGTCTTCTCTTTTTGTTCTCCAAGAAAAACATCCTTTGTTCCTCTCAAGATAACAGTGCATTTATCCTTTGAGAGACATTAGAAGAATTTAATTCCTTGATCTATAGCATCATCCATATACAAGAAATTTCCATCTCTATAGGAAAAATAGCTTCTTGACCATAAACAATTTGAAAGGCAGTGCAACCTATGCTTACCTTGGTAGTAGTGTGATCTTCCCAAAGGGCGTAAGTAAGGAGGGTGTTCCATTGAGGAGGCTTATCCTCAATGAGCCTCTTGATGATCCTAACCAGATTTTTATTAGTAGACTCATCTTGCCCATTTCCTTGAGGCTAATAAGATGATGAGGTGAAATGTTTGACTCCCAACTTAGCTAGAAGCTGAGCCAGCTTAGCATAAATGAAAGTGGTATTGTTGTTTGTAATAATTTCTAAAGGAATACCTAACCTGGAGAAAATATTAGTTTCAAGGAAAGAAATAACCTGCTCATCATGTGAGTGTTTAAGTGGGACAACTTCACTCCATTTAGTGAAATAATATGTGGTTGTCAAGATAAAATCTGCCCTGCTGAAGATGGAGGATTAATAGGATCGATAAATTCCAGACCCCATTTTGAAAAAGGAAAATAAGGGGAATAGGTTGCAAGGGCATGGAAGAAAGATGTCATTTCCCAACAAATTTTATGCACTTGTCACAAGATCTTGAAAAATCATAACAATCTCGAAAAATTGAAGGCTAGTAAGAACCTTTTATGATGATTTTAAAAGCAGTAGTTTTAGTAGAAAAGTGGCCACCTATGTGAATAACATAACCTGAAGATCCATGGGTTTCTTGTAACAGTTTATGTGCTTCCTCATTATTCACACATTGAAGTAATATACCATCCGTAGATCTCCTGAACAAGAAGTCTCCTAAAATAATATCTCTGGAAGATTCAAGATGAATCCTTCTCCTTTGATGAGTGTCTAAACTATCTGGACATTTCTGATTTTCCAAGTAATACACCAGATTTTTATACCAAGGATGTTCAGCTACAGGAAGGGTTTGACTATCAATGTAAAATAGTGTTGAAAGAGGATTATCGTGTTCATCAATTTATTCACTTGCTTCAACATGTTGAGCCAAGTGAAGGGCTAAATCTCGTACCTTAATTATTTTCAAAGTCATGATGGTTAAATCATGCTCCTAGATCTTGGAAAGACAATGTGAAAGCTTCCCTAAAAGATAAGTCTATGAAATAAAAAACTTGGCAACATGCAAATGAACTTTTACAATTGTGTGCTTGCTTAGGATAAAGTGGCAAAATTTCTCCACATATTTAACAAGAGTGAAAGCATGTTTTTTCATATAAGAATACTTGAATTCATCATCTGATAAGCTTTGATTCATGTAAGCTACTGGTTTTTCATTATTTTGGTCATCACGTTGTATGAGAATAGAATCAACTTCTTCCTCCGTGGAATTAGTGTATATAAGAAAATATTTCTCAAAGTCTAGCTTCACCAAAACTGGTGTGTAATTGATTTCCTTCTTAATACTTACGAAATCTTTCTCGACATCTTCAGTCCAAGAAAATGAGCGATCTTGCTTAAGAATATTGTGAATTGGCTTGACCATTAAAGAAAAATCAGGAACAAATCTATGGACAAATTTGATAATGCCCATAAAGGATTGAACCTCTTT
This sequence comes from Picea mariana, assembly GCA_032191745.1. Classification (NCBI taxonomy): domain Eukaryota; kingdom Viridiplantae; phylum Streptophyta; class Pinopsida; order Pinales; family Pinaceae; genus Picea; species Picea mariana. The sequence continues at coordinate 76,480 of JASDQU010310012.1, read as the reverse complement.
TTTGGAAGTGGAGGCAGGAAGGTTCAAAATAGTAGTGATCCTTTTGGGATCTATGCTTATTCTTGAATCAAAAACAATATGACCAAGGAGTTTTCCTTTGGTAACGTCGAAGATAGACTTAGAAGGATTTAAAGAAATGTCGAAATTTCTGCATTGGATGAGATATTTTCTAAGATGACGAAAACGATCCAATCGGTTCATTGAAAAAACAATCAAGTCATCAAGATAAACTTGAATAATCCTACCGATTAGATCTTCAAAAGCTATATGCATATATCTTTGGAAAGTGGCACCTGCAATAGATAATCCAAAAGGCATGTGTTCATAAGAAAATGTTCCCCAAAGTGTAGTGAAAGTGGTTTTGTATTTATCGGTCCTTTTTAGCTTGATCTGATTATAACCAGAAAAACCATCAACTAAGGACATCATGTGTGACCCTGGAACTTGCTGCAAAATCATTTCCATGTTAGTGAGAGGAAAATGGTCTTTTACACTTTCTCTATTCAATGCGTAGAATTCAACGCAGAATTGGATCTGACGAGTTTTCTTCCGAACGGAGACCAAATTGGAAACCCACTCAGAATACTTAACAGGGAAAATTAACCCAGCTTTCAAAAGTTTTTCCAATTCCTTCCTAGTAGTAGCTTCAAGTGCGGGGTTAATGGGTCTTTGTTTTTTCCTAACTGGTTTTATACCTTCCTTGATAAGAATGGCATGTTGTATAAGAGCAGGATCGAAACCACGAAGACCCTCATATGACGAAGCAAAAACATCTTGAAATTCATGAAGTAACTCAGTGAATTTCAACTTGTCTTCATTAGTACATTGGGCACCTATCTTAACATTCTTTGGGGAATTTGGGTGTTCCAATGTTCAAGGAAATGGTTTCACCCACTTTCCTTTTTGACTCCTCTTCTTTATGTGTTTCATTGTTTCCTACATCACTCAATGAAAATGAACTTTCTAGAGGAGTCAAGCCTTTAAGAATTTTATTGTTTTCCATGGATATAATCTCCTTGGGCTTAGATGGTTCATTTTGTATGAAAGAAATGATGCATTCATCACTAGGAAAGACCTTGTTGAAATTAATAAGACAACTGAGAGGGGGGGTGAATTAGTTGTTATTGTGCTTAAACAATTTTAAGTCTATTAATACATTTGTATTCTTTCTTCAAGTGATCATCAACATTATACAACATATGGACAATAAACTAATGAGCATCAGTCACACATAAGATAT
>JASDQU010310012.1:42812-62222 GCA_032191745.1 Picea mariana | reverse complement strand
CAAAGTAAATATCAAAATCTCAATTTTTTTCAAAAAGTTGTGGGTACTCTGTCGAGATGGAATCTTCATGCTCCCAGGTAGCATCCTCAAGACCGTAGTAGGTCCACTGAACTTTTACCAACTCTATAACTTGATTCCAAGGGATTTTTACCCTTCTATCCAATACCTGTACTGGTTGAACCTGAAAGTCCCCTTCTGTCTCTACCTCAATCAGATGCCAATCAATAACATGGTTAGGGTCATGTACACATTTCTTTAGTAAAGATACATGAAATACATTATGCACATTTATGGAAGCAGGAAATGCAATCATGTATGTAACTGGCCCTATTTTGTCCAATATTTCAAATGGACCAGAGAATCTGGCTGCCATCTTTGTACAACTACCCAATTTCAATGATATTTTCGTGGGATTCACTTTCAAAAGTACATGCTCCCTTACTTTAAATTCTATAGCTATCATGTTCTTCTCTGCATAAAATTTCTGTCTATCCTAAGCTGTCTTTAAATTCTGCTTGATCTTGACCATCTAGTCTTCCATGTCCTTGAGTAACTCCGACCCAAGTACCACTCTATATGTTGGGTTGTCCCAGCTTACTAGAGTATCACATTTCATACCATACAAGGCTTCAAATGGGCTCATTATCAATGAATATTGATAGCCATTATTATATGCAAACTCAACCAAGTGTAAGTAATCTTCCCACTAAGATGGCTTATCCATCACATGCATTATCAACATGTCTTCAATTATTCGATTGACCGTCTCTGTTTGTCCAATTTTCTAGGGATGATATGTTTTGCCAAATCCTTTAAACAATCCCATTCAGAAATTGGACGTAAAATTTGTATCTTTGTCTGAGAAAATTGTCCTAGGTATCCCATGCAACCTAGAAATTTCCTTCATGTAAATTTCTGCAATATTAGTCGTTGTATGCATTGTCTTCACAGGCACAAAATGAGCAGCCTTTGTTAGTTTTTCAACCACCACCATGATTGAATCATGTTTCTTATTCGTTATGGGTAGTCCTCTGATGAAATCCATGGTGATCACTTCCCATTTCTTCTCTGGAATTCGCAATGGCTGCAGCAAACCCGTTGGGTGCCTATGCTCATCCTTCACCTTCCGACATTCCATACATCGAGCGATGTAATCGGCAACATCCTTCTTCATTCCCGACCAAAAGAACTACCTTCTTACTGTTGTAATTGTTTTCTGGTAACTAGGAGGTCCAACATAAGGAACATCATGCATTTCCTTCAGTACCAATTTCTTCATTTCTTCGGAGCTAGGACCATAGATTCTGTTTTTATGCATGAGTAATCTGTCTTCCTTTATATCATACTCCTTTATTTTTTGTTGTACATCTGCTTGCTGTAAGCTTTCCTTTACCTATAGGTAATGCTGGTTTGTAACAAGACCATCTAAAATTCTTCTCTTTAGGTTTGACTGATGCATACTGACAACAATAGCATGCATGATATGCACTCTTCTACTAAGTGCATCGAAAAATTTATTCTCCTTTCCCTTGATATGCTTGATATCAAAGTCATATTCACTTAAAAATTCCAGCCATCTTTTTTTCCTGGCATTCAAGGTCAATTGTTCAAAAAGATACTTCAGGCCAATGTGGTCTGTCCTTAATTCGAATTTTATCCCCATGAGATAATGCCTCCACATCCTCAAGGCATGAACAATGGCAGGAAGTTCCAAGTCATGCATGGCATAGTTCCTCTCAATTTACTTAATCTTTCTGGACTCATATCCAATGACATGTCCATTTTGCGTGAGGAATCCCACAAGTCCTTCCTTGCATGTGTCTATACATACCACAAAAAAACTATTTGGCTCATCAATCTTTAAGACATGTGCACTAGTAAGTAATTCCTTCAACAAATTAAAAACATTTTCACACTTGAGTGTCCATTCAAATTTAGTTCCCTTCTTTTGCAAAAAAGTGATGGGATGAGAAATCTTAAAGAACCCTACTATGAACCTTTTTTGGTAGCCAACTAATCCCATAAAAGATATGACATCTAACACATTACTGGGTGTTGGCCATCCTCTAATGGCTTCGATCTTCTCTAGATCTACTGCAATGCCCTGCTCTTAAATAATGTGTCCCAAGTAATGGATCTTCTTTTGATAAAAAGAACACTTACTCAACTTGGCATACAATTGATGTTCTCTCAGTACTTGCAACACCAGTCTTAATTGATGTCCATGCTCCTCTTCAGACTTAGAATAGATAAGTATCTCATCCATGAATACTATGACAAAATTACACAAATAATTTTTGAATATGTCGTTCATTAAGCACATGAAGACAGTTGGTGCATTGGTGAGTCCAAATGGCACCACTACAAATTCATAATGCCCATACATGGTCCTAAAGGTTGTCTTATGAATGTCTTCTTCCTTGATTCTTAGCTGATGGTATCCTGACCTCATGTTAATATTTGAAAATATCTTCGCTCCTCTTAGCTTATCAAAGAGGTCATCAATTCAGGGTAGAGAATACTTGTTCTTTATGGTGTACTTATTCAGCTGTCGAAAGTCAATACACAACCTCAAGGTTCCATCCTTCTTTTTGACAAAAATAAATGGTGTTCCCCAAGGTGAAAGACTTGTATGTATGTACCCTTTCTTCAACAATTCCTCCAACTGCATTTGTAATTCTTTTAACTCTGGTGTGCTCATTCTGTAAGGTGTTTTTGACATCGGGGCAGCTCCTAGCACTAAATCAATTGAGAAATCTATCTCCCTTCTTGGTGGAAATCCAAGTATTTCTTGGAATACATCTTCAAATTCTTGTAGTACCGAGAAATCTTTGAGGCTTGGCACTTTTTTATTATCTGGCTCTTCCACATGAGCTGCATACAATTGACATCATTTCCTAAAACATTTTTTCAGCTGTAAGGCTGAAATCTCCCTTATAGAGATGGGTCTTAGAACTCCTTTCACAGTGCTCTGTTTTTTATTTCCATCAAGACATGTAAATGTATTGCTATGAAAATATAGGATAGCATGATGCTTTTCCAACCAATCCATTCCAATCAGAATATCATAAGACCCCAATTGTATGATATTTAGATCAATACTAGTATTCACACCATTAAGACTTATGGAACAACTTCTGACCATATAATGGATTCTTCATTTGGTTCCAGTGGCTAACTCAACCAAACTTGCTTTTCCAATTTTACTTTTCTCCAAATGTAATCTATCCACTATCTAAGGATTAATGTAGCAATGACTTGCTCCTGAATCAATCAAAATAGCAACAGGTTGATTTATGATCTTACCTTCCACCTCGATCATATTGGACTGGTACGCTGCTTGTCGATCATTTAAAGTTGCATATATTCTTCCCATATCTTCGAATGTTGTAGCTTCTTGGATGTTGTGCACAGTCTTCACTCTATCCTTTCTGTGTGGGAAATCCTTGTACATGTGATCTTCCTTGCATCCCCAACATTGGATTGGTGGTCTTCCCCTTTTTCCCAAGGAATCTTCCTTCATGAAATCTCCCTTAGCATACTAATCTTGATGATTTCTATTAAGCTCATTCCTATTGAAGGAAGGTTTGAATCCTTTCCTCCTCTGATCAAAATTCACATTTTTCTTGTCCTTCCAAGACTTCTATAGAGATTCTCTTCCCTGGCCTTGCTCATACAGGTATTTATCCTTTCTGATGGCTTCAGTCAAGGTATTGGGCTCATCATATTTGATATTTTCCTTATAAAAGGATGGCATTCCACTTATAAATATTTTCATTTACACTTTCTCATCACCAATGAACCTAACATACTTTAACAATCCCAATAACTTCTTCTTGTATTCTGCCATAGTCATGCTTCCCAACTGGAGTTCAAAAAACTCCTGCATTTTCTTTTCATAGAAATGCTCTGAGAGGTACTACTTCTGAAAGTACTTCTTGAATTACTTCCAAGTGATCCTACTATCATTAATGTTCTCCATTTGCTTCAGTTGGTCCCACCACATTGCATCTTTTCCGTGTAAATGGTAGGTGGCAATCCTGACTTCCAGATTTGATAAATATTCATGCAACTGAAAATATCTCCTGAGCCCAAGAAACCATGATTTGGAATAATCTTCCCTTTCTCTTTCACCCTCAAAGGAAGGTGGCTTGAGCTTCCTCAACTCTCCTTGCAAACTATCTACCTCTTATTTCCTTCTTTGGTTTCTGACAGGAGATACCTTTGGACTACTTACAGGATCATCTGATGCATAAAAATTTCTTTCTGAGTAAGGAGGTGAGTGGTGTCCATGAGTTATGCTAGCACTTATGGAATAACCAACTCTTCCACGATCATCCCTTCTATCATGGCACCTACCTTATTCCTCTTGTATTGAGTTTGATCCCTTATTCGTTTGTGTCTGCAACTGATTTAAGATTTGCAACACTCGAGCACTTATCTGACTTTTCTCTCTCATCAGTCTCTCGTTGTCTTCTTTGTAGCTCTGCACTTACACCTTCAGGCTTCTTATCATTTCTATTAACTATTCCTCTTCTCCTTTTCCCTTGCGTCCATTAAACTCTGTCTCTACATTACCAACTTTGGTATTCTGGCCTTCGGCCTCCATATCATGATTGGAGGCTCCCTCACCTTCTTCCATTTCATCAATACACATCCTAAGTTGATGTGCTTAAGCCCCTTACTTCTGCAAAATGTGCAAGTGACCATTTTGTTGGAATTATGCATACGATAAACAAAATCGCCAAACCATGCTACAAGTCTCTTTATTGTTTTTTGTTCATGGAGATCATTTACCCATTCTACAAAAATAATAGTGTCATGTTATCCTTGGTTGACACAGAATTTCATCCTACGTAGGTGCTTCCTTAGCACTTTTTTGTCTCGAAGACCACCAATTCAGCCCTTATCCCTCCTTCCCTTAGCTCTCAATCTACATATGACCATGGACATGACCCTGCACTTAGATGAAAAAGCGTTTGTCCAAAGCTTCGAGACTTCAAAATTTTCAACCAGGACCAAATCAATGGTCCTCGTCCTCTTTCATGATAAACAATCGATATCCACTTCGGGAATCCGTGCTTCGGGAGTCTCAACTTTACTCGCTTGCCTCCTCCCAGAACGCTTTTACTCGGAGTTCATGATATGTTGACGGGTGTCCTCCCACAGATCAACGACAGTGAATCGCTTCAACTCTTTGGGCTTCGGAAGTTTCAAACTTTCCTCCTGCATGTTCTCCTGTAGTTCTTTCACCCAAAGTGGACGATCCTTCGACATGTGTCTTCTGGAATCAATGGTTGATATGTAATCTGGACTTTAGGCCTTTAGGAGTTTTCGACCCAACGCAACCTGTCAAATTCTTGTCCACTGGAGTGCCTAGTCTCTGGACTACATGATCTGTCACCACGTGGTGAAATACTGGAAGTGGACATGTGGCCCAATCAGGCGGGTGACACATGTCACATTCTAACTGTCATTTCAATAATCCATATGCTCAAAACTTACTGACACATGGCACACATCCCATGTGTCCACATCATCTCAAGTGACGTCCTCAAGCCACATCACCTCTAGGTGATGTCATCATGCCCCATCACTTCGACTCTTCGGGCTTTGGGACTACGAGAGTTTCCATACTGACACACTTCCAATTCTCTCGAACTCCGAATTCTTGAACTGGTCAATTTTTTGCCATGTGTCCTTCTGGATCGAATGACTAAGATTCACTTCGGGTCTTCACCCGAAGTCCACAAATCGACCAGTACGATTTCTTTGGTCCTTCAGACTTTGGAAAACTTAAACTTCAACTTTTTTTTGAAATGTTTTTATCCAAATATTGTGATCTACGGACGTGTGTTTCCCATGGATCGATGACTATGATTTCTTATGGTCGTTGTACTTTGGAGAACTCGACTCTCAAGGTTCATTTTTCCCTGAAGTGCACAGATTTCTACCACATGTCCTCTTGGATTGGATGACTGCAATTCACTTCGGATCTCCGGGGTCAAGAAATCTCAATTCTTAACTTCTTCTTGCTCGCCTTTTCCCAGAGTGACTTCACTCGAAGCACATGATCAGTTGACATGTTTCCTCCTACAGATCGATGGTCCCCAACTAATTCTGCTCTTCACAGGTTCATCGCTTGAGTACTATCATGTCACATCACTACATGACTTTCAATTTGAAGGGGCACACATCGACAGTTTGGAGTAACCCACTTTTCACCCCGCAATTCTCCTGATGCTGACACGTAACCCCTTGGTGAAACCGTGTTTTGGATTACGTGACCACCTTGGGAATTATCTCCCATGCAACTTGGTTCCCCGCAATGCCTCATGTCCATGGATCTCACTCTCCAATGGGATCTGACAGTTGTTACCGTAGCCCTTTATTCCTTTTCATCGGACGAAACTTGTTCACCTGTCCTCTGATCCAATGATCCTTTATCTCTCATGATCCCATAGTGGCGATTGCTCTTGAATTTTAAGAGGGATGGTCACAATCCTTCAAACCCCTTATAACGGGTCTCTGGTGATCTAACTCATGCACAGATTTTGCAATGCCATGCCTCCTAAGATTTTCAAATCCACGGTCAAAGTTTGATCTGTAACCACCAGACTCTGACCAACAGACCCGACCCGGTGTTTCAACCAGAAGATCTGATACCAAACTGTAACATAATCAACCACACAGAGGTCGGGGTATTCTACCTTCAATCCCACCCTTGGGCTTTGTACTCTTACGCGTACCTTCTTTAATTAATAAGGATGCATAAGATAAAATATTTTAACGACATGAAAAAAAATATCCAGAAAGCATGCATAATCTAAGATTTAGTTAAACGATAATTAAAATACACAGTAGAATACATTCATACACATATAGTAATATCACAACAAAGAGCACTTATCTTTATAAAAAGGTGACACCAACTGGATGCAGACCAAGGATGTTCCACCCAACCTTAGACACCACTGTTCCAAATCACAACAACAATGTCACCCCCAAGACAGGGCTATGAATCCACAAGGACTGTTCCAAAGTGTACTTGGGTTCCCAAACAAGTCATCTCTCATGTTGTCACAGGTTTCCCAACACCCACAACAATCAAAGTACCCAACTCTCTTCCACCCAACCTGTACCACCCCAAGAAAATGAACCTCCATCCTTCTCTGACACGCAGACCCTAAGGCAATCCTTCTCCTTTTTCTAGGGCCTCCAACACATATGGTCCAGAATCTCAATGCTGGAACTCTCAGGGCTTCTAGTTGTGAGCAAAACAGGGCACATGCCAACACATCTCAGACATGCAGGCCCCAAGTCATTGATGGATTGTACCATCAACCATTATAGACAACTATCCCGTGGCTAATTCTTAGGATTTCCTTTCCCCTCTTCCAAGTGAAGACGCAGGTGAGGATGGATCAATGGATGGGTAAGTGAGTGAATGGAAGTGTGTGAGGAAAACGAATGAATGTACAAAAAAATTAGTGATCAAGCCATCTATTGAAGCCCCCCATCAGACCAGAGGCAGGTTTAAGTAACTTCGTGGGGAATCAATAACCTCCTGGCCTTCCCCAAGAAGCTCACGTAACCGATCCCCTACCTTAGAAAAAAGTGTAATTAACATAGGAATAAACACTTAGCCCCTCAATCCCTCTCTCTTGTGGAATCATAGCCCCCTATAACTCTAGTCCTTGTCCGTCTAGTAGCCATCCATGTATTTATTATTAATAATGATAAACAAAACATTACATGTCTTGGGCACACTGGCCTTTTAATAATTTTTTGGGCACCCTGGCCTATCAACATTGTAACAATACATTATTTAAAATGGGGGTTCGAAACCTGGGGTGTTACACGCTACACGTATTTTTATGCACTCACAAGTTCCAACTCACCCACTCTACATATTTTTAATGCAACACTAAATATTTTTATTCAACAAGTGTTTGAAATTTCATGGCCAAGAGATCATAGAATAACAACAAGCTCACAAAAGACACAACATATATGTGGTAAAACCATCAAAAGATAAATATAAATGGAGTAAAGTGAAAGATCAATTATTTTTGAATCAACTCTTTTTTTCATAAATTATCCATAGAATTTGTATTAGCTTAAGAGAATATTGTACAAAAACTTTGATGGTGGTTTGCTGCTTGGGAAACTATACCAACAACAATGCATCAACTTGTCTATTTTAACATGTGTATAAAACCTAAGTTTTTTGAACCTATAAAAAAGGAAATAACAAAAACTAGATGTGTTTGATAAAAGTTTAATTATTTTGGATGGATGAGACTTATCTGCATGATTGTTTTTCCTATATGGAAGACCTTTCTCTAAATGTTATTCACAAAACCCTCCAAATGCAAATTATCAACAACAGGATTCAAACTATCAACAACAAGATCCAACAAATGCAAACTATCAGCAACAAGATCCAACAAATGAAAACTATCAACAACAAGATCCAACAAATGAAAACTATCAGCAACAAGATTCAAACTATCAACAACAAGATCTAACTATGTACAATTATAACCCTCCAATTGAAAACTATTAGCAACAATAAATCTGTCTGAAGATTGAAAATTTTGAAATGCAAACTATCAGCAACAAGATCCAACTATGTACAATTATAACCCTCCAAATGTAAACTATCAACAACAACAAATCAGTCTAAAGATTGAAAATTTTGAAAGGATTTAACCTTATTGGCATGATACATGAAGATTTGATTCATCTTTTTGGGTTAATTGTACTAGTGTTAGAATTTTTGGGTTAATTGTACTAGTGTTAGAGTTTTTGGGTTCATTGCTAAATATAATGCATAAAATTTAAAGCGTGGCCCAAAAACCTTATTTGTATGATGTAGGGAGATTTTAAATATTTATCTTTTTGGGTTCCAACTTCTTTCTCTTTTTATCTAGAATGTGAGTTCAAATGTCACAACCAAATATTTTAAAATGAGCAACAATTAATTCCATGTCATTGTAGACTTCTTTGAGAGTCACATTGATTGCATTCTTTGTATAAATATGATGAGGATATACTATACACTTTAATATGAAGTGCACATCTAGCCATGTTAGCCATATTAACAAGGGTGTGATTCTTTATTTAAGTGATACCATTTTTTTTAGAAGTGCAAGGTGTAGTGCATTGGAAGGTTACGCAACATGAGTACAAAGATTCAAAATCAATATTAACTTTTTCTCTGCCATTTTGATTTAACTCATAAAGTAATGATTCTCAACCACGGATTTGAACTTCTGAACTTTCTAATATTTATTGACTTGATTCTTTTTATTTAATATATAGACACATATGCACTTAGAGTAATCATCAATGAAATTTGAAGTGTCCATTTCCTCTTGCTAATTGTTAAACCCTTCTCTAAAAAGAAATTGTGGTAAATTTATCGATGTAAATCCATCTTAATTTTGGATCTATCATGCCATCTTAACTCTGGATCTATCATGTGTTGAGAGGGATCAAATCTCTTGAGGTGCAAACCGCAAGGGACTTGATCCCTCTTTGTGCATGATAGATTGAGAATTAAGATGGATCTATGTTGGTTATTTGTGTGTGTGTGTGCGCCATGTGTCAACTCTATGTTAAACATGGAAAAAATGGAAATATTTCATCTATGAACAACATTGAAATATTTTAATTAGTGAAGGAATTACACATCTTCCTCATATTGGGATGGATAAATCACCTTAACGTAAATAATAGAACTCACAAATGCATACAAAAAATCTTTCCTAAACAATACTAAATAGAAGGTTTAAGGTGCCCTTAAAAAAAAATCCTAGTAGTAGAGAATTATAAGATCTGAAATGTGCATAAAAAATTTCCGAGAGGAAAGAACTATGGTTTAAAAAAGTAACTTGACAACAAAATTTATATTACCAATCTTAGAGTGGAGGCCTTATTTTTCCATAATGGTTATCCAAGAGATCAATAATGCAATATAAATTTTAAACACACAAGACACCAATATTGGTGGGTAATCTAATTATCCAAATAAGCATGAATAGAAAAGAATGATATCTCACCTGATGTGTTATGATGGGGCACAAGACCACTTTATATGTCAATATATGTGTTGCAATTTGTACTTCCAATGTGTGAAGTTACAAGCTCCCTCAAATGGGTTAGATTGTTTAGGAATGAACAAGCTCACTATTCTTCCATCATTTTGAATCAAATAGATCAACTAAAATCAACAACTTCATAAAGTTTCATATCAACTCTCTCCTGGATAATAACACACTCCACTCACTAAAGTTTCTTGGGCATCACATTTACAAACTTCACAGGTCTTCATGCCTCTCACAAGCATGGATTAGCAGTAATCACTAGAGTTTTGTAGGAATCAAACCAACTAAATTTTATAGTGTTCGTTATGGTTACGGTTATGTCATAGAACCTTTAGATCCAAATATGTACAGTTATATCCCTCCAAATGCAAACCATCAACAATAGGATACAAACTATCAACAACAAGATCCAAACATGTACAGTTATAACCCTCTAAATGCAAACTATCAGGAACAATAAATCAGTCTGAAGCTTGAAAATTTTGAAATGCAAACTATCAGCAACAAGATTCAAACTATTAGCAACAAGATCCAACTATCTACAGTTATAACCCTCCAAATGAAAACTATCAAACACAATAAATCGGTCTGAATATGGAAAATTTTGAAATGATTCAACCTTATTGGCATGATGCATGAATATTTGATTCATCTTTTTGGGTTAATTGTACTAGTGTTAGAATTTTTGGGTTAATTGCTAAATATAACGCATAAAATTTAAAGACTGGCCCAAATACTTTTGTATGATGTAGGGATCAGATTTTAAAGATTTATCTTTTTGGTTTCCAACTTCTTTGTCTTTTTATATAGAATGTGAATTCAAATGTCACAACCAAAGAATTTAAAATGAGCAACAATTAATTCCACGTCATTGTAGACTTCTTTGAGAGTCACATTGATTACATTCTTTGTACAAATATGGCAAGCATATACTATACACTTTATTATGAAGTGTGCATCTAGCCATGTTAGCCATCTTAACAAGGGTGTGATTCTTTGTTTCAGTGATACCATTTTTTTTTAGAAGTGCAAGGTGTAGTGCATTGGAAGATTATGCAACATGAGTACAAAGATTCAAAATCAAGATTAACTTTTTCTCTGCCATTTTGTTTTAACTCATAAAGTAATGATTCTCAAACATGAATTTGAACTTCTGAACTTTCTAATATTTATTGACTTGATTATTTTTCTTTAAGTTATAGACACATATGCACTTAGAGTGATCATCAATGAAAGTTGAAGTGTCCATTTTCTCTTGCTAATTATTACCCCCCTCTCTAAAAAGTAATTGTCGTTAATTTATCGATGTAAATCCATCTTAACTTTTGATCTATCATGCCATCTTAACTCTGGATCTATCATCTGTTGAGAGGGATGAAATTGAAAAATTCATAAAGGTTCATATCAACCCTCTCACAGACACTTACAAACATCACATGTCTTCATGCCTCTCACACGCATGGATTAGTAGTAATCACTAGAGTTTTGTAGGAATCAAACGCACTAAATTTCTTTTTTATTAGCTCCATCTCATCAGTAGTTGAATTCTCCATGCAATAAATATAAATTATCATCATTGCCACTCTGAATCCATATTAAAATTATTTCCTCATACGGCCTTAGAGTTGCACCATAGAAGATTCAACCCTAGTGTTGAGTTAGATTATTCTAGAAATAACTATAAAAATTTCAGATCTACAATCAACAAAACCAATAGGGGAACACTTAATATTATAGATATTGTAAGTCAAACGTTTAACCTATTAAAAACTAGTGTTAGATCTAATGAAAAAATTATATTTTCTTAGCACCAACCTAATTTCAATCAGATCTTAAAGTACAAAGTAAATCATGATAAATAAATTCAACAACAAAAATACTCCAAAATCACATCTGTACACAAATGGAGAGTGGGTCCATAAGTGGAGCACTTTACATGTGCCATGTAAGGAAAGACCCTTACCCTAAACTAGGCCCACAAATGGAGAGTGGGTCTATAACTGAAGAACTTTACATGTGCCATGTAAGTTGGCACATACCCAAAAGTGTTAACTCATCCACTACACATATTTTTGTGCACTCAAAAGTGCCAACTCACCCACACTACATATTTTTAATTCAACACTACATATTTTTATACAACAAGTGTTTGAAATTGCATGGTCATGAGATCATAGCATAACAACAAGCTCACAAATGACACAATATATATGTGGTAAAACCATCAAAAAATAAATATACATGGAGTAAAGAGAAAGCTCAATTATTTCTCAAACAACTTTTTTTTTGTTTTGTAAATTATCCACAAACTTTGTATTATCTTAAGAGAAAATTGTACAAATATTTTTTTGCTAGTCTGCCGCTTGGGAAACCAGACCAACAACAATGCATCAACTTGTCTATTTTAACATGTGTATAAAACCATATCTTTTTGAATCTATAAAAAAGGAAATAAGAAAAACTAGATGTGTTTGATAAAAGTTTGATATGATTCTGCCTAGCATAATGAAAAATGGAAGGAGGTGGGCCAAAAAATCCCATGCCTGTGAAACAGAGAAACAAAAAAACTAAATTAAAAATCATGAGAGAATTAATCCATAGGAGGGTGTTCATCATCCACAAAAACCCGAGGTTGAATAAAATCCAACTTGCCACGTCTAGTCCAACTAGCTTCTTTACCAATAGGTTAATTTTATGGTCCACCAACTTTATCTACAACTACATGTCATTCAACTGTAGTATAATATACTGGTGAACTTCGTGCATCTCTATAAGTAGTCTATCCATCAACATCTTAATATGCAAGTAGATGTCAATGATATTTAGATACTGGGACTCCCTTGCACGTGTAGTGTCAGGGTGTAGAATCCAATCTCTAGTGTTATTCACGATCTCTTCATCAGGAACAAAGTGTTGAAGGGTTCAAACATTTTCCACCACCAGGTCAATTTTGTCTCTATCATTAGGTGGGGTATGAATTTGATATTAATTTATTGATTCATTTGCAGTTGATATGAGTCAGGATCATGAAGATTGACGAGAATAGCTCCCTCAGGAGTGATGAGGTGAGTTTCCTTGGGTCATGGTCGAGAGAGGGAGCAAATAAGTGTAGAGAAAATGGAGTAGGGAGAGACCCCACGGAAACATGGGAGGGGAAACAAAGGAGATAAGATAATAAGGAGCCTGCTAGTCCCTAAAGTTTCACTTGACTGTGAGCGTTTTATGATGATCAGGGAGATAAAGGCATTGGTCAGTAGGTTCCTAACATTATTTTGCACTCTGTTTTCTTCTTCTACAGTTTTAAAGGGTGCTTTCATTCTCCTTTTTTTTAGTGTTTTACAAGATGAATTAGTGTGATTAAGGTTAGTATTATAAATTTAGGATCTTTCCATCAAATCATAAGCCTTTTTTCTCATTTCAAATTTGAAATTTTGCCAAAGGGAAAAGGTGCTACAAGAATAGGGATATTCTTGTAGCACCAGGAGCAATCATTATTTTTATGTGCCAACTTCACAATATGATGTCAGAGAATGCCCGAGATATTATCCTAAAAGCCAACATCATTAATGATTAAAGATCGGGTCGTGTGTTCAGTTTTGATACTCATTTTAAGAGATTTGATTGTACTCATCCATTCTAATATCAAATGACAGGTTTGTTGGTTTCATATTATGATTGCTAACATATGATACCTAAATCCTTCATTGTGTAAGTGTATTAGTTTATACAAGCTTTGTATGTGGTAAATCACTTCTACAACATTCTTATTTTTTAGAGTTTCTAAAGTACTATTGATAGAAACCCTAACCAATCTCTAAACTTCAGTGATTGTAATCTGCATCATGGCACCTAAGAAAAGCGGTTAAATTACTTTACTGGAACCAGAGGGTGTAGAATTGCTCGAGGATTGACCAAAGACTTCACAAAAGTTCACAGATGTAGGGTGGTTTAACTTTTTTTCAACACTCCAGGGTTATCATGAATGAATTTCTTTGGTGTTTCCACATAAATTCAATGGATTTGCAGCAGTGGTGGGTAAATTTTTGATACATGTGACAAAACACTCAATTGGGACTGCATGAAGGTTATCTATGTATGGAGTGAGATGGTGGAAGAAAGAGGATATGCATATGGAATTTGTAAACCATTTTTTACTCCCAGAATGAAAAGACCCTAATTGGAATCAGGGTATCCCACATAGTTCAATGAAGAAAGGGTGTCACACTGCTTTAATGGTGATTCACAAGTACATTACACGTGAAGGATAATTTTCCCTTTTCCATATTTATCACATTAGGTTTTTGATGCATTTGAATGGTGATATCCCTTTGTCTTTTCCTTTCTTTTACTAAAACCTTGTCAAAAATGTCTAAAAGGATACAATCTCACCCTGAAACTACTAGTAAAATTTTTTTTCACCAAAGAATAATCAAAACCCTGGTCATGTATGCTTTGGGAGAAGTCCAATGCCCTTGGTATTGGTTAATTAAATATCTTGAACTTGAAGAACATAAACCTAAGCATAAAAATTCTCCTAAACAAAAATCTAAAAAATAAAAGAAGGTTTCTAAAACCCTTGTTGTTATAGTGAAATAAAGTTCCCCTATAGCCAGAGTAACTCAATCTAGCAAAATAAAGTTTTTTTAAAGTAGGAGACAAAAGATTCGAATAAAGTTGACCCTAGAGCCAAGATCACTTGAACACAGAAAGAGAAACAGAAAATAGAGGTAGAAGTGTATTTACAACTTTAGGATGAGTTTCTTATTCCAAAAGAGGATGCTCAGGACTATAAAAAAATCCATAGCAGAGGATAAAAAAATAAGAAGCTTAAAAAAACCATGAAGAAACAAGAGAAACATGTTGCAGATGATAAAAGTAGGAAATGGAGCAAGACAAGGACGAATAAACCAACATGGTGAACTATACTAGCATATCTAAAACAAGTTCAACCAATAATCTAAGACTGAATTCAAAGGCCCTATTCAGTCCTTCTATTAAGAAAGAAAATATAATTGTCATTGATGATGACACAGTGGAAAGCTTAGAGGATGCAAAGGGAAAATCGACTGTAACCTCTTCACACAAGTGGAGAAAGGTTAAAATGGAACCTAAAGATGAATATTATGATTTTGATACTATGGATAAACAATGAAAGGATGAGTAGGGTAAATAGAGAGCATAACAACCCATGAGGCATATGACCAGAGAAGCCAAAAAGCTAAGTCTAAAATCCAAAACTTTACCCAAGTCCTCTCTAAAAAAGGGCCATTCAAGAGATCTAGAAGATAATCAAGTGGATGTTGAGATTAAACCATAATTCAGTTGTTTTTCAGAGACAGAGGAGCTACAATATTTTCAGGAGATCAAAATGTCAGAAAGTGTTGAAGCTGAAGAGATTATTGGTGGTTCATATTCAAAGGATAATAAATATGAATTCAAAGTCAAAATCCCATATTGTCTATTGATTTGAATCGACCTGCTCCAGTTGAAGAACATCCATAATTCCAAATGGAAATGATAGATGAAAAAGACAGGGTAAGAGAATTGCAAACCATAATCATGTAATTGAAGCAACAAAAGTGCATGATAAAACAGTGGAATGCTAAGCAACAACAAAAGTTTCAAAATCTCAAAAAGAAGAAGAAATATCAACAAGCCTTGCTCAAATAAGTAAGGGAGGAAAACATCAAATTGTATTGGCATAATGTAGTTTTGAAAAATAACATGAAACGGAGGAAGACCAAAGGTTCTACCACTATCATACATTGAAGGTTTCAAAGAGGCTTCCTATCATTTTTGGATTTTTGATGAACACAACAATACTTATGATAATATTTTTAAAATGTTATCATAAGATACACAATCATAGGGTATGATCCAGGAGGATATCGGTGGCCACCCACCTATTCCACTGGGTCGAAAAACAATTTTCCACCTTGATAGTTTTTCGACAAATTTTTGGGTTCTAAACTTTCGGGGCCATTTTGAGGCCCTAAACGATGTTTTTTGGGGATTTGGGTCTTAAGTGATTGCCAAAGGAATTGACCTGGGCCATTCAAATTTTTTATTCTCAATTAGACCTTTCCAATGGACTATTGTGTGCCTAAAACAAAGATCGTATGAAAAAGTTATGACCCTGAGAAGTTGATGTACTAACTTACCCAAACGAGCCCCACATGACTTTTGGCGCTTCATCTCCTAGGGTTAGGTTTTTGGATTTCTAGGGTTTTTGACATTCTTGTTTATTGTAAAATTCCTTCAGAGCCTCATTGTAACCATATTCTTGTGAATGAGCACAACCGTCACATCTCTTCACATAGATAAGCTTCCACCATTCTAACAATCTTGTTTTCCACTGCATTTTACAGTTTCAACTTATTTCCTTATTGAATAGAAAACTGGTTTTACCGTATTTTTGTTATTCTGTGTTAAGAAACTTTTAATAATCTGTATTCATTTTGTTATTCTCATAAAATCCAGATCAGTGGTATCAGAGTGGTCTAGTCCTTGTCGTCTTAATGCATGTCCCCAACCAGGTTAGGGTACAAACAATTGGGTCTCGATCTTGTTTCTCTTGAGGAAAAAATATCTCACATGCCCAAGTGACCTCTCATGGCACGAGAAAATAAATATGATGGGACAAGAGATACTTTAAAATTGTTTCTTGAGGAATCCCTCACACAATAGAGGAACGAGATGATGGATAGTTTTGTGCAAATCCTTTGACGGCTACCAACAGGCAATCCATCTTCCTCGAGCGGAGGCACCACCCCATTCAAGGTACAAATCAAATTCGATATTCCAATATTTGAAGGTCAGATAAATGCATATGATGTAGACAAGTTGTTGAATCTAATAGAAGGGTATTTTTATGTCCATAACTTTTTGAATAGAGAAAATATTACTTTTGCGCTCCTCAAATTCATTCCCCATGTCAAATATTGGTGGTAAACTTTTTGTGAGCAAAAGGAAACCAAAGAGCCCTCATTATTTACAGTCGCGACCACTTGGGAATCCTTCAGGGATGCTATTAAGGAACAATACTATCCTTTCAAAAGTTATCATGACTTGTATAAAAAATGGACCACACTGCGGAAAGAAAGAGACCAAGTAGTGCCAGAGTTCACAAATATCAAAGATTCAGAGTGAAATATGGTGCTCAAGTATCACAGTTATCTACATAGATACATCCAGACCGAAATGGAATTTATGGACATATCGTCCTTAAGTGCGACCTACCGATATTCCCTCAAAATCGAGCATAAGCTCAAACAAATGATGCAATAATTTGGGCCTGAGAACCCCTCACAGTAAAATCCTGTAAAGGGAGGCCCCAACTCACAGAACAAACGAGAGAGAAAATATGGAAAGTATCAGGACAACTAGTCCAAGTCGCAAGAAAAGAAGGACATCGAAAATACAAAGAAAGATACCGGGAAGTGGTGCGACTTCCATAAGATCCCTTGGAATAAAACTGCTGACTATCGCTCAAAGTAGTCGCTGGTGGCCAAAGTGAAAGCCTCTAAATCAGATGTGTGTTTTGAGTCTGAGTCAGAACCAGAAACGGGAAGATAGATTATTGACGTGGAATCCAATGCCACCGTTTCTACCACCAAGCTCCATCCTAGTGAACCAGACGAGACATAAGAAGGAGAGCACCTCTTCCATTCATAGATGTGGGTAAAAGGCACCCCGTTGCACTTCATCATTGATCGAGGTAGCCAAGAGAACCTCATCTCAGCAGAGGTCATCAAGTGACTAGACCTACCGACAACGTCACCCCCACAACCCTACACCATTGGATGGCTCCGCCAAGGAAGAGATCTTTGTGTTAGCCAACAGTGTCGAATGTCATATGACATCAATCCCTTCAAAGACAAGGTATTGAGTGATATTTCTCCTCTCAAAGTTTATAATGTTCTTTTGGGACAACATTATTTATGGAAAAGTCATGTTGTATATGAGTATAGGCCTCATAGTGTTATTATTACTTTGAAAAATAAATTGTACAAGATACCCAAGACATTATCTCCTAGTGCTATTTCCTTGATATATTCCAAGCAATGTAAGAAGGTCATCTCTCAGACCAGGAAATTTGCTTTCTTCGTGATTCCCTCTGAGAGTGAGTGAAACATTGCAACCACATCCATGGCCTCCATGGTCGATCTCTCCACACAACATAATAAAGTGGATAAGTTCATGGAATAATACTCAGATATATTCTCCTCTCCTACCAAGGTACCTTTTCTCTTCCAAGTCAAGCATCCCATCGATTTGACCCTAGAAAAGACACCTTACAGTTTTTGGGGACTCTGAACTTGTGAAACTTATACTTAAAATATATTCTCCTGGAAATGATTTGATGAAACACTATACCCAAGCATTTATATGCTTATCTCAAACTTATTGTCATTTAACATCACTCATGTTAAAAGGGAACTTAATTCAATGGTTGATAGATTATTTTTATTTGTAGCCTCTCCTACTTGGAAACTTCTGCCACAAAGACCTCATTGTACTTTTCAATATTTATATTGGCCTCATATTCCTAACAATGTAGAGTCATGGTAGGTCTATTGGAAGGTTTACAGTTGGAAGTAAGATTGTCATTGATGGAAAGAACAGCGATGGAAAAGATTAGCATGATCAGCAGCACAGTGATAATGGAAGAAGAGTGACCATCAAAACTGTTTTTGGACAAGAAGAACGAGCAGTAGAGGAGGAAAAATCTTAGGCGACAGATCTGAGCATAAGATCCGACCATCGTTGGATCAGAGAGAACCTGCACGTTCATTAAAGAGCATGAAGTGGAAAAATCGTGAAGTGACAAAATCGCAAGGCGGACAAAATCACGAAGCGACGAAATCATGAAGTGGCAAAATTGTGAAGTGGCAAAATCGCAAGGCGGACGAAATCGCGAGGCGCATGAAATACGATATGTGAATTCAAGATAAGATCTGGACCGCCAATTTCACAAAGAATGTGGACCGTCGATCTGAACTCCATCTCGGAGCTTCGCCTATTGCGACTTGGAGTGACAAGAATCTCCATCTAAGGAACAATGAGATGCAAGATCATGAAAAGATCAGGACCGTAAGATCACAAAGAATGTGGACCATTGATCTGAGCTCCATCTTGGAGTCTTGCCTATCGCAACTTGGAGTGACGAGAACCTCCATCTAAGGAACAAGGAGATGCGAGATCATGAAAATATTAGGACCATTATATCACCAAGAACGTGGACCGTTGATCTGAGTTCCATCTTAGAGTCTCGCATATCGTGACATGGAGTGACGAT
>JASDQU010310012.1:17318-42398 GCA_032191745.1 Picea mariana | reverse complement strand
ATTAGCCACAATAAATCAGTCTGAAGATTGAAATTTTTGAAAGGATTCAACCTTATTGGCATGATGCATGAAGATTTGATTCATCTTTCTGGGTTAATTGTACTAGTGTTAGAATTTTTGGGTTAATGGTTAAATATAACCCATAAAATTTAAATCCTGGACCAAAAAACTTATTTGCATGATGTAGGGAGATTTTAAATATTTATCTTTTTGGGTTTCAATTTCTTTGTCTTTTTATCTAGAATGTGAGTTTAAATGTCACAACCAAAGATTTTAAAATGAACAACAATTAATTCCATGTCATTGTAGACTTCTTTAAGAGTGACATTGATTACATTCTTTGTATAAATATGATAAGGATATACTACACACTTTAATATGAAGTGTGCATTTAGCCATGTTAGCCATATTCACAAGGGTGTAATTCTTCATTTCAGTGAGACAATTTTTTTTGAGAAGTGCAAGGTGTAGTACATTGGAAGGTTACCCAACATGAATACAAGATTCAAAATCAAGATTAACTTTTTAACTCATAAAGTAATGATTCTCAACCATGGATTTGAACTTCTGAACTTTCTAATATTTATTGACTTGATTCTTTTTCTTTAAGATATAGACACATATGCACTTAGAGTAATCATCAATGAAAGTTGAAGTGTCCATTTCCTCTTGCTAATTATTACCCCCCTCTCTAAAAACCGATTGTGGTTAATTTATCGATGTAAATCCATCTTAACTTTTGATCTATCATGCCATGTTAACTCTGGATCTATTATGTGTTGAGAGGGATCAAATCGCTTGAAGTGCAAACAACAAGGGACTTATCCTTCTTTGTGCATGATAGATCTAGAATTAAGATGGATCTATGTTGGTTCTTTGTGTGGAAGGGATTTAAATATTTCATTTATGACCAACATTGAAATATTTTAAGTAGTGAAGGAATTACACTATGGTTTAAAAAATTAACTTGAAAATAAAATTTCTATACCAATGTTAGAACATAACATTCCATAACTTATTCCCTACTATTAAAATTTCCATAATGGTTATCCAAGAGATCAATAATGCAAGAAAAATTATAAACACACAAGACACTAAGATTGGTGGGTAATCTCATTATCCAAATAAGCTTGAATAACAAATAATGATGTCTCACATGATGTATTATGATGGGGCACAAGACCATTTTATATATAAATATGTGTGTTGTAACTTGTACTTCCAATGGGTGAAGTTACAAGCTCCCTTCACTATGTCATACTTTTTAAGAATGCACAAGTTCACCATTCTTCCATCCTTTTGAATCAAATAGATCAACTGAAATCAACAACTTCATAAGGCTTCATATCAACCCTCTCACGGACACTTACAAACTTAACAGGTCTTCACTAGAGTTTTGTAGGAATCAAACCCACTAAATTTCTTTGCTCTTAGCTCCATCTCATCGGTAGTTGAATTCTCCATGCAATAAATATAAATTTTCATCATTGCCACTCTAAAGCCATGTTAAAATTATTTCATCATACGGCCTTAGAGTTGCACCATAGAATATTCAACCCTAATGTTGAATTAGATTATTCTAGAAATAACTATAAAAATTGCATGTCTACAATCAACAAAACCATTAGGGAAACATGTAATAGTATAGATACTGCAAGTCAAACATTTAGCCTATTAGCAACTAGTGTTAGATCTAATGAAAAAATTATATTTTCTTAGCACACAAAATAATAAATCAACAAGAAAAAAACTCCAAAATCGTATCTGCCCAGAAAATTTAGGACAACAAACACATCACTTTCTATTACATATAAAAGATGATTACATTACAACAATTTAGTTTCTAACAATTTTGTATACAAGTAAGGAAAGATCCTTACCCTAAACTAGGCCGGCAAATGGAGAATGGGTCCATAAGTGGAGCAAGTTACATGTGCCATGTAAGTTGGCACATACCCACAAGTGTTAACCCATCCACTATGTAACATACACAGCCACCCACAGGCTGGGGTATGCTACCTTCAAGCCCACCCTTGGACTTCGTAGTCTTACCGGTACCTTACTTAATTAATAATAACACATAAGATAAAATATTTTAACGACATGCACAACAATATCCAGAAAGCATGCATAATCTAAGATTTAGCTAAATAATAATTAAAATGCACAGTGGAATACATTCATACACAGATAATAATATCACAACAAAGCGCACTTATCTTTATAAAAAGGTGACACCAACTGGCTGCACACCAAGGACGTTCCACCTAACCGTAGACACCACTGCTCCAAATCTCAACAACAGTGTCACCCCCGAGCTAGCGGTATGAATCCACAAGGACGGCTCTAGAGTGTACTTGGGTTCCCAAACCAGTCAACTCTCAAGCTCTCACAGGTTTCCCAACACCCACAACAATCCAAGTACCCAGCTCTCTTCCACCTAGCCTGTACCACCCCAAGAGAATGAACCTCCACCCTTCTCTACCATGTAGTCCCTTAGCCAATCCTTCTCCTTTTTCCAGAGCCTCCAGCACAGGTGGTCCAGAATCTCAATGCTGGAACTCTCAAGATTCACAGTTGTGAGAAAAATAGGGCACATGCCAACACATCTCAAACATGCAGGCCCCAGGTCATGGCTGGATTGCACCAACGACCATTATAACCAACTATTCCATGGCTAATTCTCAATAGTTCCTTTCCCCTCTTCCAAGACAAGATGCAGGTGAGGATGGATCAATTGATGGGTAAGTGAGTGCATGGAAGTGCGTGAGGGAAATGAATGAACATATAGGAAAATCAGTGATCAAGCCATCAGTCGAGCCCCCCAATTAGACCAAAGGCAGTTTTAAGTAACTTCGTGGGGAATCAAGAACCTCCTGGGCTTCCCCAAGATGCCCACGTAACTGATCCCCTCCCTTAGGAAAAAGGGTAATTAATATAGGAATAAACACTTAGCCCTTCAAGCCCCCTCTCTTGTAGAATGATAACCCCCTATAACTCTAGTCCTTGTTCGTCTAGCAGCCAGCCATGTATTTATTATTAATAATGATAAACAAAACATTACATGTCTTGGGCACATTGGCCTTTTAATAATTGTTTGGGAACCCTAGCCTCTCAGCATTGTAACAATACATTATTTAAAATGGGGGTTTGAAACCCGAGGTGTTACATTCCCGTCCCCCTTATTTTGGCACCATCCTCAGTGCATATACAAAGTAGAGATCAAAATCTCAAATTTATTCAAAAAGTTGCAGGTACTCTGTCCACATGGCATCTTCATGCTCCCAGGTAGCATCCTCAGGACCGTAGTAGGTCCACTGAACTTTTACTAGCTCTATAACTCGATTCCAAGGGATTTTTACCCTTCTATCCAATACCCGTATTGGTTGAACCTGAAAGTCCCCTTCTGTCTCTACCTGAATCAGATGCTAATCAATAACATGGTTAGGGTCATGTACATATTTCTTTAGTAAAGATACATGAAATACATTATGCACATTTATGGAAGTAGGCAATGCAATCATGTATGTAACTGGCCCTATTCTGTCCAATATTTCAAATGGACCATAGAATCTGGCTGCCAGCTTTGTACAACTACCCAATTTCAAGGAGCTTTTCTTGGGCTTCACTTTCAAAAGTACATGCTCCCCTACTTTAAATTTTATAGCTGTCATGTTCTTCTCTGCATAAACTTTCTGTCTATCCTAAGCTGTCTTTAAATTCTGCTTGATCTTGACCATCTGATCTTCTATGTCCTTGAATAACTCCGACCCAAGTACCACTCTATCTGTTGGGTTGTCCCAACGTACTAGAGTATCACATTTCATACCATACAAGGCTTCAAATGGGCTCATTATCAATGAATCTTGATACCCATTATTATATGCAAACTCAACCAAGTGTAAGTAATCTTCCCACTAAGATGGCTTATCCATCACATACATTCTCAACATGTCTTCAATTATTCGTTTGACCGTCTCTGTTTTTCCAATTGTCTAGGGATGATATGTTGTGCTAAAGTTTATATTTGTGCCAAATCCTTTAAACAATCCCATTTAGAAATTGGAGGTAAACTTTGTATCTTTGTTTGAGAAAATTGTCCTAGGTATCCCATGCAACCTAGCAATTTCCTTCATGTAAATTTCTGCAATATTAGTCGTTGTATGCATTGTCTTCACAGGCACAAAATGAACAACCTTTGTTAGTTTGTCAACCACCACCATGATTGAATCATGTTGCTTATTCATTCTGGGTAATCCTGTGATGAAATCCATGGTGATCACTTCCCATTTCTTCTTTGGAATTCACAATGGCTGCAGCAAACCCGTTGGGTGCCTATGCTCAGCCTTCACCTTTTGACATTCCATACATCGAGCGATGTAATCAGCAACATTCTTCTTCATTCCCGGCCAAAAGAACTAGCTTCTTAATGCTGTAATTGTTTTCTGGTAACTAGGATATCCAACATAAGGAACATCATGCATTTCTTTCAGTACCAATTTCTTCATTTGTTCGGAGCTAGGATCATAGATTCCATTTTTATGCATGAGTAATCTGTCTTCTTTTATATCATACTCCTTTATTTTTTGTTGTACATCTCCTTGCTGTAAGCTTTCCTTTACCTATAGGTAATGTTGTTTTGTAACAAGACCATCTAAAATTCTTCTCTTCAGGTCTGACTGATGCATACTGAGAACAATAGCATGCATGATATGCACTCTTCTACTAAGTGCATCGAAAACTTTATTCTCCTTTCCCTTGATATGCTTGATATCAAAGTCATATTCACCTAAAAATTCCAGCCATCTTTTTTTCCTGGCATTCAAGGTCAGTTGTTCAAAAAGATACTTTAGGCCAATGTGGTCTATCCTTAATTCGAATTTCTTCCCCATGAGATAATGCCTCCACATCCTTAATGCATGAACAATGGCAGTAAGTTCCAAGTCATGCATGGCATAGTTCCTCTCATTTTCCTTAATCTTTCTGGACTCATATCCAATGACATGTCCATTTTGCGTGAGGACTCCCCCAAATCCTTCCTTACATGTGTCTGTACATACCACAAAAATTTCATTTGGCTCAACAATATTTAACACATGTGCACTAGTAAGTAATTCCTTCAACAAATTAAAAACATTTTCACACTTGAGTGTCTATTCAAATTTAGTTCTCTTATTTTGCAAAAAAGTGATGGGATGAGAAATCTTAAAGAACCCTACTATGAACCTTCTGTGGTAGCCAACTAATCCCATAAAATATATGATGTTTGACACATTACTGGGTGTTGGCCATCCTCTAATGGCTTCGATCTTCTCTGGATCTACTGCCATGCCCTGCTCTGAAATAATGTGTCCCAAGTAATGGATCTGCTTTTGATAAAAATAACACTTACTCAACTTGGCATACAAATGATGTTCTCTCAGTACTTGCAACACCAGTGTTAATTGATGTCCATGCTCCTCTTCAGACTTAGAATAGATAAGTATCTCATCCAGGAATACTATGACAAAATTACCCAAATAATTTTTGAATATGTCGTTCATTAAGCACATGAAGATAGTTGGTGCATTGGTCAGTCCAAATGGCACCACTACAAATTCATAATGCCCATACATGGTCCTAAAGGTTGTTTTATGAATGTTTTCTTCCTTGATTCTTAGATGATGGTATCCTGCCCTCAGGTTAATCTTTGAAAATATCTTCGCTCCTTTTAGCTTATCAAAGAGGTCATCAATTCAGGGTAGAGAATACTTGTTCTTTATGGTGTACTTATTCAGCTGTCAAAAGTCAATACATAGCCTCAAGGTTCCATCCTTCTTTTTGAAAAAAATTAATGGTGCTCCCCAAGGTGAAACACTTGTAAGTATGTACCCTTTCTTCAACAATTCCTCCAACTGCATTTGTAATTCTTTTAACTCTGGTGTGCTCATTCTATAAGGTGTTTTTAACATTGGGGCAATTCCTGGCACTAAATCAATTGAGAAATCTATCTCCTTTCTTGGTGGAAATACATGTATTTCTTGGAATACATCTTCAAATTCTTGTAGTACCGAGAAATCTTCAAGGATTGGCCCTTTTGTATTATCTGGCTCTTCCACATGAGCTGCATACAATCGACATCCTTTCCTAAAACATTTTTTCAGCTGTAAGGCTGAAATCTCCCTTATAGAGATGGGTCTTGGAACTCCTTTCACAGTGCTCTGTTTTTTATTTCCATCAAGACATGTATTGTATTGTTATGAAAATATAGGATAGCATGATGCTTTTCCAACCAATCCATTCCAATTAGAATATCATAATACCTCAATTGTATGATATTTAGATCAATACTAGTATTCACACCATTAAGACTTATGGAACAACTTCTGACCATATCATGGATTCTTGATTTGGTTCCAGTGGCTAACTCAACCAAACTTGCTTTTCCCATTTTACTTTTCTCCAAATGTAATCTATCCACTATCTAAGGATTAATGTAGCAATGACCTGCTCCTGAATCAATCAAAATAGCAACAGGTTGATTTATGATCTTACCTTCCACCTCGATCATATTGGACGGGTACTCTGCTTATCAATCATTTAAAGTTGCATATATTCTTCCCATATCTTCGAATGTTGTATCTTCTTGGATGTTGTGCACAGTATTCACTCTATCCTTTTTGTGTGGGAAATCCTTGTACATGTGATCTTCCTTGCATCCCCAACATTGGATTGGTGGTCTTCCCCTTTTTCCCAAAAAATCTTCCTTCTTGAAATGTCCCTTAGCATACTGATCTTGATGATTTCTATTAGGCTCATTCCTATTGAAAGAAGGTTTGAATCCTTTCCTCCTCTGATCGAACTTCGCATTTTTCTTGTCCTTCCAAGACTTTTGTAGAGATTCTCTTCCCTGACCTTGCTCATATAGGTATTTATCCTTCCTGATGGCTTCAGTCAAGGTATTGAGCTCATCATACTTGATATTTTCCTTATAAAAGGATGGCATTCCACTTATAAATATTTGCATACACACTTTCTCATCACCAATGAACCTAACACACTTTAACAATCCCAAGAACTTCTTCTTCTATTCTTCCATAGTCATGCTTCCCAACCGGAGTTCAAAGAACTCCTGCATTTTCTTGTCATAGAAATGCTCTGAGAGGTACTACTTCTGGAAGTACTTCTTGAACTTCTTCCAAGTGATCCTACTCTCATTAATGTTCTCCATTTGCTTCACTTGGTCCCACCACATTGCATCTTTTTCGTGTAAATGGTAGGTGGCAATCCTGACTTCTAGATTTGATGAATATTCATGCAACTAAAAATATCTCCTGAGCCCAAGAAACCATGCTTTGGCATAATCTTCCCTTTCTCTTTCACCCTCAAAGGAAGGTGGCTTGAGCTTCCTAAACTCTCCTTGAAAACTATCTACCTCTTGTTTCCTTCTTTGGTGTCTGACAGGAGATACCTCTGGACTGCTTATGGGATCATCCGATGCATACAAATTTCTTTCTGAGTAAGGAGGTGAGTGGTTTCCATGAGTTATGCTAGCACTTCTGGAATAACCAACTCTTCCACGATCATCCCTTCTGTCATGGCACCTACCTTCTTCCTCTTGTATTGAGTTTGATCCCTTCTTCGTTTGTGTCTGCAACTGATTTAAGCTTTGCAACACTCGAGCACTTATCTGAATTTTCTCTCTCATCTGTCTCTCATTTTCTTCTTTGTAGCTCTGCACTTCCACCTTCAAGATTCTTATCATTTCTATTAACTTTTCCTCTTCTCCTTTTCCCTTGCGTCCATTAAAATCTGTCTCTGCATTACCAACTTTGGTATTCTGGCCTTCGGCCTCCATATCATGACTGGAGGCTCCCTCACCTTCTTCCATTTCATCAATATGAATCCTGAGTTGATGTGCTTAATCCCCTTACTTCTGCAAAATGTGCAAGCGACCATTTTGTTAGAATTATGCATACGATAAACAAAATTGCCAAACCATGCTACAAGTCTCTTTATTGCTTTTCTTTCATGAAGATCATTTACCCATTCTACAAAAATAGTAGTGTCATGTTATCCTTGGTTGACACAGAATTTCATCCTACGCAGGTGCTTCCTTCAAACCACCTTCTCAGGTGACCATGACTAGAAACTGTGACTAAATCCTTCCTTAGCACTTTTCTGTCTCGAAGACCACCAATTCGGCCCTTATCCCTCCTTCCCTCAGTTCTCAATCTACATATGACGATGGACATGACCCTGCACTTAGATGAAAAAGCGCTTGTCCAGAGCTTCGAGACTTAAAAAATTTCAACAAGGATCGAATCAATGGTCCTCGTCCTCTTTCACGATCAACGATCAAGATCCACTTCGGGAATCCATGCTTCGGGAGTCTCAACTTTACTCACTTGCCTCCTCCTAGAACACTTTTACCCGGAGTTCATGATCTATCGACGGGTGTCCTCCCACAGATCAACGACAGTGAATCGCTTCAGCTCTTCGGGCTTCGAAAGTTTCAAACTTTCCTTCTACACGTTCTCTTGTAGTTCTTTCACCCAAAGTGGACAATCCTTCGACATGTGTCTTCTGGAATCAATGGTTGATATGTAATCTGGACTTCAGGCCTTCGAGAATTTTTGACCCAACGCAACCTGTCACATTCTAATCCACTGGAGTGCCCAGTCTCTAGACTACATGATCTGTCACCACGTGGTGAAATACTGGAAGTGGACATGTGGCCTAATCAGGCGGGGTGACACAGGTCACGTTCTAACTGTCATTTCAATACTCCATATGCTCAAAAATTACTGACACATGGCACACATCCCATGTGTCCATGTCATCCCAAGTGACGTCCGCAAGCCACATCACTTTGGGAATTCCAGGATCCACATCACCTCTAGGTGACGTCATCGTGCCTCATCACTTCAGCTCTTCGGGCTTTGGAACTACAGGAGTTTCCATACTGACACACTTCCAATTCTCCCGAACTCTGAATTCCTAAACTGTTCAACTTTTTGCCATGTGTCCTTCTGGATCGGATGACTAAGATTCACTTCGGGTCTTCAGCCGAAGTCCACGAATCAACCAATATGATTTCTTCGAGCCTTCAGACTTCGGAAAACTTAAACTTCAACTTTTTTCCGAAATGTTTTTATCCAAATATCGTGATCTACTGACGTGCATTTCCCACGGATTGATTACTATGATTTCTTATGGTCATCATACTTTGGAGAACTCGACGCTCAAGGTTCATTTTTCCCTGAAGTGCACAGATTTCTACTGCGTGTCCTCTTGGATCGGATGACTGCAATTCACTTCGGATCTCCAGGGTCAAGAAATCTCAATTCTTAACTTCTCTTTGCTCGCCTTTTCCCGGAGTTCTTTCAATCAAAGCACATGATCGGTTGATGTGTGTCCTCCTACAGATCGACGGCCCCTGGCTAATTCTACTCTTCACAGGTTTGTCACTTGAGTACTATCATGTCACATCACTACATGCCTTTCAATTTGCGGGGGCACACATCGACAGTTTGAAGTAACCCACTTTTCGCCCCACAATTCTCCTGATGCTGACATGTAACCCCTTGGTGAAACCATGTTTTAGATTACGCAACCACCTTGGGAATTATCTCCCGTACAACTTGGTCCCATGCAATGCCTCATGTCCATTGATCTCACTCTCTAATGGGATCTGACAGTTGTGACCTTAGCCCTTGATTCCTTTTCATCGGATGAAACTTGTTCACCTGTCCTCCGATCCAATGATCCTTTATCTCTCATGATCGCATAGTGGCAATCGCTCTCAAATTCGAAGAAGGATGGTCACAATCCTTCAAACCCCTTACAATGGGTCTCTGGTGATCTAACTCTTGCACAGATTCTGCAATGCCATGCCTCCTGAGCTTTTCAAATCCATGGTTAGAGTTTGATCTGTAACCACGAGACTCTGACCAATAGACCCGACCCGGTGTTTCAACCAGAAGATCTGATACCAAACTGTAACATACCCAACCACGCAGAGGTCAGGGTATGCTACCTTCAATCCCACCCTTGGGCTTCGTACTCTTATGAGTACCTTCTTTAATTAATTAGGATGCATAAGATAAAATATTTTAACGACATGCAAAAAATATCTAGAAAGCATGCATAATCTAAGATTTATTTAAACGATAATTAAAATACACAACATAATACATTCATACACATATAATAATATCACAACAAAGCACACTTATCTTTATAAAAAGGTAACACCAACTGGGTGCAGACCAAGGATGTTCCACCCAACCTTAGACACCACTGTTCTAAGTCTCAACAACAGTGTCACCCCCAAGCCAGGACTATGAATCCACAAGGACGGTTCCAGAGTGTACTTGGGTTCCCAAACAAGTCATCTCTCATGTTGTCATAGGTTTCCCAACACCCACAACAATCCAAGTACCCAACTCTCTTCCACCCAACCTGTACCACCCCAAGAAAATGGACCTCCACCCTTCTCTGACACGCAGACCCTCAGGAAATCCTTCTCCTTTGTCTAGGGCCTCCAACATAGATGGTCCAGAATCTCAATGCTGGAACCCTCAGGACTTGCAGTTGTGAGCAAAACAGGGCACATGCCAACACATCTCAGACATGCAGGCCCCAGGTCATGGCTGGATTGTACCATCGACCATTATAGACAACTATCTCGTGGCTAATTCTTAGCAGTTCCTTTCCCCTCTTCCAAGTGAAGACGCGGGTGAGGATGGATCAATGGATGGGTAAGTGAGTGCATGGAACTGCGTGAGGAAAATGAATGAATGTACAAAAAAATTAGTGATCAAGCCATCAATTGAACCCCCCCATCAGACCAGAGGCAAGTTTAAGTAACTTCGTGGGGAATCAATAACCTCCTGGCCTTCCCCAAGAAGCTCACGTAACCGATCCCCTACCTTAGACAAAAGTGTAATTAACATAGGAATAAACACTTAGCCCCTCAATCCCCTTCTCTTGTGGAATCATAGCCCCCTATAACTCTAGTCCTTGTCCGTCTAGTATCCATCCATGTATTTATTATTAATAATGATAAACAAAACATTACATGTCTTGGGCACACTGGCCTTTTAATAATTTTTTGGGCACCCTGGCCTATCAACATTGTAACAATACATTATTTAAAATGGGGGTTCGAAACCTGGGGTGTTACACACTACACATATTTTTATGCACTCACAAGTTCCAACTCACCCACTCTACATATTTTTAATCCAACACTACATATTTTTATACAGCAAGTGTTTGAAATTTCATGGCCAAGAGATCATAGAATAACAACAGGCTCACAAAAGACACAACATATATGTGGTAAAACCATCAAAAGATAAATATAAATGGAGTAAAGTGAAAGATCAATTATTTCTGAATCAACTCTTTTTTTCGCAAATTATCCATAGACTTTGTATTAGCTTAAGAGAATATTGTACAAAAAAATTGATGGTGGTTTTCCGCTTGGGAAACTATACCAACAACAATGCATCAACTTGTCTGTTTTAACATGTGTATAAAACCTAAGTTTTTTTAACCTATAAAAAAGGAAATAACAAAAACTAGATATGTTTGATAAAATTTTAATTATTTTGGATGGATGAGACTTATCTGCATGACTATTTTTCCTATACTAAAGACCTTTCTCTAAATATTATTCGCAAAACCCTCCAAATGCAAATTATCAACAACATGATTCAAACTATCAGCAACAAGATCCAACAAATGAAAACTATCAGCAACAAGATCCAACAAATGAAAACTATCAACAACAAGATTCAAACTATCAGCAACAAGATCCAACAAATGAAAACCATCAGCAACAAGATTCAAACTATCAACAACAAGATCCAACTATGTACAATTATAACCCTCCAAATGAAAACTATTAGCAACAATAAATCTGTCTGAAGATTGAAAATTTTGAAATGCAAACTATCAACAACAAGATCCAACTATGTACAGTTATAACCCTCCAAATGTAAACTATCAACGGCAATAAATCAGTCTGAAGATTGAAAATTTTGAAAGGATTTAACCTTATTGGCATGATACATGAAGGTTTGATTCATCTTTTTGGGTTAATTGTACTAGTGTTAGAATTTTTGGGTTAATTGTACTAGTGCTAGAGTTTTTGGGTTAATTGCTAAATATAATCAGGGATGATTTTAAGGATGAAAATTTGTTTTAAAATGTGGAAACCTTGGCGAATCTTACTAATCCTTCATATGCCAACTATAAATGTTTGGCGATGTTTTTGTGAAAATATTCAAATTTATAAGGATTTTATATAGTTTTTATAAACTTTTGGCGATTTTTAAGGTAAAATAATTGTATCCTATAGAATTTGGGTGAATCATTTTTAAAATAGCGAATCCTGTTTTTGGAAAAACCATGGAAAATTAGCCCATGAGCGAAATTTAGCCCCTAAAATCATCTATGAATATAATGCATAAAATTTAAAGCGTGGCCCAAAAAACTTATTTGTATGATGTAGGGAGATTTTAAAGCTTTATCTTTTTGGGTTCCAACTTCTTTGTCTTTTTATCTAGAATGTGAGTTCAAATGTCACAACCAAATATTTTAAAATGAGCAACAATTAATTCCATGTCATTGTAGACTTCTTTGAGAGTCACATTGATTGCATTCTTTGTATAAATATGATAAGGATATACTATACACTTTAATATGAAGTGCACATCTAGCCATGTTAGCCATATTAACAAGGGTGTGATTCTTCATTTAAGTGATACCATTTTTTTTAGAAGTGCAAGGTGTAGTGCATTGGAAGGTTATGCAACATGAGTACAAAGATTCAAAATCAATATTAACTTTTTCTCTATGATTTTGTTTTAACTCATAAAGTAATGATTCTCAACCACGGATTTGAACTTCTGAACTTTCTAATATTTATTGACTTGATTCTTTTTCTTTAATATATAGACACATATGCACTTAGAGTAATCATCAATGAAATTTGAAGTGCCCATTTCCTCTTGCTAATTGTTAAACTCCTCTCTAAATAGAAATTGTGGTTAATTTATCGATGTAAATCCATCTTAATTTTGGATCTATCATGCCATCTTAACTCTGTATCTATCATGTGTTGAGAGGGATCAAATCCCTTGAGGTGCAAACAACAAGGGACTTGATCCCTCTTTGTGCATGATAGATTGAGAATTAAGATGGATCTATGTTGGTTATTTGTGTGTGTGTGCGCGCCATGTGTCAACTCTATGTTAAACATGGAAGGAATGGAAATATTTCATCTATGAACAACATTGAAATATTTTAATTAGTGAAGGAATTACACATCTTCCTCATATTGGGATGGATAAATCACCTCAACATAAATAATAGTACTCACAAATGCATAGAAAAAATATTTCCTAAACAATACTAAATAGAAGGTTTAAGGTTCCCCTCAAAAAAAAATCCTAGTAGTAGAGAATTATAAGATCTGAAATGTGCATAAAAAATTTCCGAGAGGAAAGAACTATTGTTTAAAAAAGTAACTTGACAACAAAATTTATATTACCAATCTTAGAGTGGAGGCCTTATTTTTCCATAATGGTTCTCCAAGAGATCATTAATGCAATATAAATTTTAAACACACAAGACACCAATATTGGTGGGTAATCTAATTATCCAAATAAGCATGAATAGAAAAGAATGATATCTCACCCGTTGTGTTATGATGGGGCACAAGATCACTTTATATGTCAATATATGTGTTGCAATTTGTACTTCCAATGTGTGAAGTTACAAGCTCCCTCAAATGGGTTAGATTGTTTAGGAATGAACAAGTTCACTATTCTTCCATCCTTTTGAATCAAATAGATCAACTAAAATCAACAACTTCATAAAGGTTCATATCAACTCTCTCTTGGATAATAACACACTCCACTCACTAAAGTTTCTTGGGCATCACATTTACAAACTTCACAGGTCTTCATGTCTCTCACAAGCATGGATTAGCAGTAATCACTAGAGTTTTGTAGGAATCAAACAAACTAAATTTTATAGTGTTCATTATGGTTATGGTTATGTCATAGAACCTTTAGATCCAAATATGTACAATTATATCCCTCCAAATGCAAACCATCAGCAATAGGATACAAACTATCAACAACAAGATCCAAACATGTACAGTTATAGCCCTCTAAATGCAAACTATCAGGAACAATAAATCAGTTTGAAGCTTGAAAATTTTGAAATGCAAACTATTGGCAACAAGATTCAAACTATTAGCAACAAGATCCAACTATGTACAGTTATAACCCTCCAAATGAAAACTATCAAAGACAATAAATCAGTGTGAATATGGAAAATTTTGAAAGGATTCAACCTTATTGGCATGATGCATGAATATTTGATTCATCTTTTTGGGTTAATTGTACTAGTGTTAGAAACTTTGGGTTAATTGCTAAATATAACGCATAAAATTTAAAGCCTAGCCCAAATACTTTTGTATGATGTAGGGAGATTTTAAAGATTTATCTTTTTGGTTTCCAACTTCTTTGTCTTTTTACATAGAATGTGAATTCAAATGTCACAACCAAAGAATTTAAAATGAGCAACAATTAATTCCATCTCATTGTATACTTCTTTGAGAGTCACATTGATTACATTCTTTGTATAAATATGGCAAGGATATACTATACACTTTATTATGAAGTGTGCATCTAGCCATGTTAGCCATCTTAACAAGGGTGTGATTCTTTGTTTTAGTGATACCATTTTTTTGAGAAGTGCAAGGTGTAGTGCATTGGAAGATTATGCAACATGAGTACAAAGATTCAAAATCAAGATTAACTTTTTCTCTGCCATTTTGTTTTAACTCATAAAGTAATGATTCTCAAACATGGATTTGAACTTCTGAACTTTCTAATATTTATTGACTTGATTATTTTTCTTTAAGTTATAGACACATATGCACTTAGAGTGATCATCAATGAAAGTTGAAGTGTCCATTTCCTCTTGCTAATTATTACCCCCCTCTCTAAAAAGTAATTGTGGTTCATTTATCGATGTAAATCCATCTTAACTTTTGATCTATCATGCCATCTTAACTCTGGATCTATCATCTGTTGAGAGGGATAAAATTGAAAAATTCATAAAGGTTCATATCAACCCTCTCATGGACACTTACAAACATCACATGTCTTCATGCCTCTCACAAGCATGGATTAGCAGTAATCACTAGAGTTTTGTAGGAATCAACCCCACTAAATTTCTTTCTTCTGAGCTCCATCTCATCAGTAGTTGAATTCTCCATGCAATAAATATAAATTATCATCATTGCCACTCTGAATCCATATTAAAACTATTTCCTCATACTGCCTTAGAGTTGCACCATAGAAGATTCAACCCTAGTGTTGAATTAGATTATTCTAGAAATAACTATAAAAATTTCAGATCTACAATCAACAAAACCAATAGGGGAACACTTAATATTATAGATATTGTAAGTCAAATGTTTAGCCTATTAGAAACTAGTGTTAGATCTAATGAAAAAATTATATTTTCTTAGCACCAACCTAATTTCAATCAGTTCTTAAAGTACAAAGTAAGTCATGATAAATCAATTCAACAACCAAAATACTCCAGAATCATATCTGTACACAAATGGAGAGTGGGTCCATAAGTGGAGCACTTTACATGTGCCATGTAAGGAAAGACCCTTACCCTAAACTAGGCCCACAAATGGAGAGTGGATCCATAAGTGAAGCACTTTACATGTGCCATGTAAGTTGGAACATACCCAAAAGTGTTAACTCATCCACTACACATATTTTTGTGCACTCAAAAGTACCAACTCACCCACTCTACATATTTTTAATGCAACACTACATATTTTTATACAACAAGTGTTTGAAATTGCATGGTCATGAGATCATCGCATAACAACAAGCTCACAAATGACACAATATATATGTGGTAAAACCATCAAAAAATAAATATACATGGAGTAAAGCGAAAGCTCAATTATTTCTCAAACAACTTTTTTTTTTTTGTAAATTATCCACAAACTTTGTATTATCTTAAGAGAAAATTGTACAAAAACTTTTTTGCTAGTCTATCGCTTGGGAAACCAGACCAGCAACAATGCATCAACTTGTCTATTTTAACATGTGTATAAAACCTAATCTTTTTGAATCTATAAAAAAGGAAATAAGAAAAACTAGATGTGTTTGATAGAAGTTTGATATGATTCTGCCTAGCATAATGAAAACTGGAAGGAGGTGGGCCAAAATATCCCATGCCTGTGAAACAGAGAAACACAAAAACTAAATTAAAAATCATGAGAGAATTAATCCATAGGAGGGTGTTCATCATCCACAAAAACCCGAGATTGAATAAAATCCAGCTTGCCACATCTAGTCCAACTAGCTTCTCTACCAACAAGTTAATTTTATGGTCCACCAACTTTATCTACAACTACATGTCATCCAACTGTAGTATAATATACTGGTGAACTTTGTTCATCTCTACAAGTAATCTACCCATCAACATATTAATATGCAAGTAGATGTCAATAATATTTAGATACTGGGACTCCCTTGCACGCGTAGTGTTAGGGTGTAGAATCCAATCTCTAGTGTTATTCACGATCTCTTCATCAAGAACAAAGTGTTGAAGGGTTCAGACATTTTCCACCACCAGTTCAATTTTCTCTCTATCATTAGGTGGGGTATGAATTTGATATTAATTTATTGATTCATTTGCAGTTGATATGAGTCAGGATCATGAGGATTGATGAGAATAGCTCCCTCAGGAGTGATGAGGTGAGTTTCCTTGGGTCATGGTCAAGAGAGGGAGCGAAGAAGTGTAGAGAAAATGGAGCAAGGAGAGACCCCAGGGAAACACGGGAGGAGAAACAAAGGAGATAAGATAATAAGGAGCTTGCTAGTCCCTAAAGTTGCACTTGACTATGAGAGTTTTATGATGATCAGGGAGATAAAGGCATTGGTCAGTAGGTTCCTAACATTATTTTGCACTCTGTTTTCTTCTTCTACTGTTTTAAAGGGTGCTTTCATTCTCCTTTTTTTAGTGTTTTACAAGATGCATTGGTGTGATTAAGGTTAGTATTATAAATTTAGGATCTTTCCATCAAATCATAAGCCCCTTTTCTCATTTCAAATTTGAAATTTTGCCAAAGGGAAAAGGCACTACAAGAATAGGGATATTCTTGTAGCACCAGGAGTAATCATTATTTTTATGTGCCAACTTCACAAGATGATGTCAGAGAATGCCCGAGATATTATCCTAAAATCCAACATCATTAATGATTAAAGATCGGCTCGTGTGTTCAGTTTTGATACTCATTTTAAGAGATTCGATTGTACTCATCCATTCTAATATCAAATGACAGGTTTGTTTGTTTCATATTATGATTTCTAACATACGATACCTAAATCGTTCATTGTGTAAGTGTATTAGTTTATACAAGCTTTGCATGTAGTAAATCACTTCTACAACATTCTTATTTTTCAGAGTTTCTAAAGTACTGTTGATATAAACCCTAACCAATCTCTAAACTTCAATGATTGTAATCTGCATCATGGCACCTAAGAAAAGTGGTTAAATTACTTTACTGGAACCAGAGGGTGTAGAATTGCTTGAGGATTGACCAGATATTTCACAATAGTTCACAGATGCAGGGTGGTTTAACTTTTGTTCAACACTCCAAGGTTATCATGAATGAATTTCTTTTGTGTTTCCACATAACTTCAATGGATTTGCAATAGTGGTGGGTAAGGTTCTGATACATGTGACAAAACACTCAATTGGGACTGCATGAAGGTTATCTTGTATGGAGTGAGATGGTGGAAGAAAGAGGATATGCCAATGGAATTTGTAAACCATTTTCTACTCCCAGAATGAAAAGACCCTAACTGGAATCGGGGTATCCCACATAGTTCAATGAAGAAAGGGTGGCACACTACTTTAATGGTGATTCATAAGTACATTACATGTGAAGGATAATTTTCCCTTTTCCATATTTATCACATTAGGTTGTTGATAAATTTTAATGGTGATATCCCTTTGTATTTTCCTTTCTTTTACTAAAATCTTGTCAAAAATGTCTAAAAGGATACAATCTCACCCTGAAACCGCTAGTAAAATTCTTTTTCACCAAAGAATAATCAAAACCCTGGTCATGTATGCTTTGGGAGAAGTCCAATGCCCTTGGTATTGGTTAATTAAATATCTTGAACTTGAAGAACATAAACCTAAGCATAAAAATTCTCCTAAACAAAAATCTAAAAAAGAAAAGAAGGTTTCTAAAACCCTTGTTGTTATAGTTAAATAGAGTTCCCCTATAGCCAGAGTAACTCAATCTAGCAAAATAAAGTTGTTTTTAAAGTAGTAGACAAAAGATTCAAATAAAGTTGGCCCTAGAGCCAAGATCACTTGAACACAGAAAAAGAAACAAAAAATAGAGGTAGAAGTGTATTTACAACTTTAGGATGCATTTCTTATTCCAAAAGAGGATGCTCAAGACTATAAAAAAATCCATAGCAGAGGATAAAAAAAGAAGCAGCTTAAAAAATCCATGAAGAAACAAGAGAAACATGTTGCAGATGATAAAAGTAGGAAATGGAGCAAGGCAAGGAAGGATAAATCAACATGGTGAACTATACTAGCATATCTAAAAAAAGTTCAACCAATAATCTAAGACTGAATTCAAAGGCCCTATTCAATCCTTCTATTAAGAAAGAAAATATAATTGTCATTGATGATGACACAGTGCAAAGCTTAGAGGATGCAAAGGGAAAATCAACTGTAACCTCTTCACACAAGTGGAGAAAGGTTAAAATGGAACCTAAAGATGAATATTATGATTTTGATACTATGGATAAACAATGAAAGAATGAGTAGGGTAAATAGAGAGCATAACAACCCATGAGGCTTATGACCAGAGAATCCAAAAAGATAAGTCTAAAATCCAAAACTTTACCCAAGTCCTCTCTGAAAAAGGGCCATTCAAGAGATCTAGAAGATAATCCAGTGGATGTTGAGATTAAACCAGAATTCAGTTGTTTTTCATAGACAGAGGAGCTACAATATTTTTAGGAGATCAAAATGTCAGAAAGTGTTGAAGATGAAGAGATTATTGGTGGTTCATATTCAAAGGATAATAAATATGAATTCAAAGTCAAAAGCCCATATTGTCTATTGATTTGAATTGACCTACTCCATTTGAAGAACATCCATAATTCTGAATGGAAATGATAGAAGAAAAAGACAGGGTAAGAGAATTGCAAACCATAATCATGCAGTTGAAGCAACAAAAGTGCATGATAAAACAGTGGAATGCTAAGCAGCAGGAAAAGTTGCAAAATCTCAAAAAGAAGAAGAAATATCAACAAGCCTTGCTCAAAGAAGTAAGGGAGGAAAACATCAAAGTGTATTGGCATAATGTAGTTTTGAAAAATAACCTGAAACAGAGGAAGACCAAAGGTTCTGCCACTATCATACATTGAAGGTTTCAAAGAGGCTTCCTACCGTTTTTGGATTTTTGATGAACACAACAATACTTATGATAATATTTTTAAAATGTTATCATAAGATACACAATCATAGGGTATGATCCAGGTGGATATCGGTGGCCACCCACCTATTCCACTGGGTCGAAAAACAGTTTTCCACCTTGGCAGTTTTTCGACAAATTTTCGGGTTCCAAACTTTCGGGGCCATTTTGAGGTCCTAAACGACGTTTTTTGAGGATTTGGGTCTTAGGTGATTGCCAAATGAATTGACCTGGGCCATTCAATTTTTTTATTCTCGATTAGACCTTTCCAACGGGCTATCGTGTGCCTAAAACAGAGATCGTATGAAAAAGTTATGACCCTGAGAAGTTGGTGTACTAACTTACCCAAATGAGCCCCACATGACTTTTGGCACTTCATCTCCTAGGGTTAGGTTTTTTGATGTCTAGGGTTTTTGACATTCCCGTTTATTGTAAAAGGCCTTCAGAGCCTCATTGTAACCATATTCTTGCGAATGAGCACAACCGTCACTCTCTTCTCATAGATAAGCTGCCACCATTCTAACAAGCTTGTTTCCACTACATTTTACAGTTTCAACTTATTTCCTTATTGAATAGAAAACCGGTTTTACCGTATCTTTGTTATTCTGTGTTAAGAAACTTTTAATAATCTGTATTCATTTCGTTATTCTCATAAAATCCATATCAGTGGTATCAGAGTGGTCTAGTCCTTGTCGTCTTAATGCATGTCCCCAATGAGGTTAGGGTACAAACAATTGGGTCTTGAGCTTGTTTCTCTTGAGGAAAAAATATCTCACATGCCCAAGTGACCTCTCATGGCATGAGAAAAGAAATATGATGGGACAGGAGATCCTTTCAAATTGTTTCTTGAGGAATCCCTCATGCAATACAGGAACGAGATGATGGATAGTTTCACGCAAATCCTTTGACGACTACCAACAGGCAATGCATCTTCCTCGAGTGGAGGCACCACCCCATTCAAGGTACAAATCAAATTTGATATTCCAATATTTGAAGGTCAGATAGATGCATATGATGTAGACAAGTGGTTGAATCTAATAGAAGGGTATTTTTATGTCCATAACTTTTTGAATAGAGAAAATATTACTTTTGCGCTCCTCAAAGTCATTCCCCATGTCAAATATTGGTGGTAAACTTTTTGTGAGCAAAAGGAAACTAAAGAGACCTCATTATTTACAATTGTGACCACTTGGGAATCCTTCAGGGATGCTATTAAGGAACAAACTATCTTGTCAGAAGTTATGATGACTTGTATACCAAATGGACCACACTGTGGAAAGAAAGAGACCAAGCAATGCTAGAGTTCACAAATATCAAAGATTCAGAGCGAAATATGGTGCTCAAGTATCGCAGTTATCTGCATAGATACATCCAAACCAAAATGGAATTTATGGACATATCGTCCTTAAGCACGACCTTCCGATATTCCCTCAAAATCGAGCATAAGATCAAACAAAAGATGTGATAATTTGGGCCTGGGACCCCCTCACAACAAAATCCTGGAAAGGGGAGCCCCAACTCATAGAACAAAGGACAAAGAAAATATGGAAAGTATCAGGACAACTAGTCCAATTCGCAAGAAAAGAAGGACATCAAAAATACAAAGAAAGATACCGGGAAGTGGTACGACTTCCATAAGAGCCCTTGGAATAACACTGCAGACTAGCGCTCAAAGCAGTCACTGGTGGCCGAAGTGAAAGCCTCTAAATCAGATGTGCATTCTGAGTCTGAGTCAGAGCTAGAAATGAGAAGATAGATTATTGATGTGGAACCCAATGCCACCGTTGCTACCACCAAGCTCCATCCTAGTGAACCAGACGAGCCATAAGAAGGAGAGCACCTCTTCCATTCATAGATGTGGGTAAAAGGCACCCCATTGCACTTCATCATTGATCGAGGTAGCCAAAAGAACCTCATCTTAGCAGAGGTCATCAAGCGATTAGCCCTGCCGACAACGCCACACCCACAACCCTATACCATTGGATGGCTCCTCCAAGGAAGAGATCTCTGTGTTAGCCAATAGTGTCGAATGTCATACGACATCAATCCCTTCAAAGACAAGGTATTGTGTGATATTTCTCCTCTCGAAGTTTATAATGTTCTTTTGGGACAACATTATTTATGGAAAAGTCATGTTGTATATGAGTATAGGCCTCATAGTGTTATTATTACTTTTAAAATTAAATTGTACAAGATACCCAAGACATTCCATCCTAGTGCTATTTCCTTGATATATTCCAAGCAATGTAAGAAAGTCATCTCTCAAACCGGGAAATTTGTCTTCTTCGTGATTCCCTCTCAGAGTGAGTGAAACATTGCAACCACATCCATGGCCTCCACGGTCGATCTCTCCACAAAACATAAGAAAGTGGATAAGGTCATGGAATAATACTCAGATATCTTCTCCTCTCCTACCAAGGTACCTTTGCTCTTCCAAGTCAAGCATCCCATCGATTTGACCCCAGAAAAGACACCTTACAGTTTTTGGGGACTCTGAACTTGTGAAACTTATACTTAAAATATATTCTTCTAGAAATAATTTGATGAAACACTATACCCAAGCATTTATATGCTTATCTCAAACTTATTTTCATTTAACATCACTCATGTTAAAAGGGAACTTAATTCAATGGTTGATAGATTAGTTGTATTTGTAGCCTCTCCTACTTGGAAACTTCTGCCACAAAGACCTCATTGTACTTTTCAATCTTTATATCGGCCTCATATTCCTAAAAATGTAGAGTCATGGTAGGTCTATTGGAAGGTTTACAGTTGGGAGTAATCTTTTCATTGATTGCAAGAACAACGATGGCAAATATTAAC
This sequence comes from Picea mariana, assembly GCA_032191745.1. Taxonomy (NCBI): domain Eukaryota; kingdom Viridiplantae; phylum Streptophyta; class Pinopsida; order Pinales; family Pinaceae; genus Picea; species Picea mariana. The sequence goes on along the minus strand of JASDQU010310012.1, from coordinate 20,032 downwards.
ATGATCAGTAGCACAGTGATAATGGAAGAAGAGTGATTGTCAAAACTGTTTGTGGACAAGAAGAATGAGCAGTAGAGGAGGACAAATCTTAGGCGACAGATCTGAGCGTAAGATTTGACGATCAGAGAGAACTTGCACATTCATTAAAGAGAACGAAGTGGAAAAATCGTGAAGTGATGAAATTGTAAGGAAGACGAAATTGCGAAGCGACGAAATCATGAAGTGGCGAAATCGCGAAGTGGAAAAATCGCAAGGTGGACAAAATCGCGAAGCGCAGGAATCATGAGATGCAAACTCACGATGAGATATGGACCATCAATTTCACCAAGAATGTGGACCGTCGATCTGAGCTCCATCTCAGAGCTTTGCCTATCATGACTTGGAGTGAAAAGAATCTCCATCTAAGGAACAACGAGATGCGAGATCACAAAAATATCAAGACTATCGGATCACCAAGAATGTGGACCATTGATCTGAGCTCCATCTTGGAGTCTCACCTATCGCGACTTGGAGTGACAAGAACCTCCATCTAAGGAAAAATGAGATGCGAGATCATGAAAATATTAGGACCGTCTGATCACCAAGATTGTGGACCATTGATCTGAGCTCCATCTCAGAGTCTTGCCTATCATGACTTGGAGTGATGAGAATATCCATCTAAGGAATAGTGAGATGTGAATTCACGATGAGATCTGGACCATTGATTCATCGAGGTGGTGGACCATCGATCAGGGTCGATGAAGACCATGAGTTTGTAGTGCCTTTTAGTGCAGCCTGTGGTCACCGTGTGTGGTCATGTGGAGGAAGGACCTAGTGCAGATGAGCTCCACCTTGAAATTTTGGGGATCGCGTCTGGGAGTGTCGAGACACTAGATCATATGAATGTCGAAATACCGAAAAGGTGAATTGTCGGTGTAACTGGTGGTCACTGCCTGTGGTCACGTAGAGGAGGGAGCTAGGGCAACCAAGCTCCTTTTCGGAGCTCGTGACATGGAGACTCAAGATGTCTCATCGCAGAATCTCCGAATTGAGAAAGTGCGAAACGGGCAATTAACGACAATACCCTTCACAATTAATCTAATGATGGAAGTGAACATGAGCATGATCGGGGGGCTAATGTTGATCCTCACAGTGTAACTGCTAGAAAACATTGATGGTTTCTACCAGAGGATGCGAAGAGACTTCTGTGTGATTTCCAGAGGAGCTGAAGAGTTACAAGGAATCTGCCAGTGGAATGAAGATGATTCGTGAAGGAAATTGATAGCTGGATGAGGGTTGGAGCTCGTAAATAAGACAAAAAGGATAATCTCGACTATGCCAGAGAAGACGAAGAGTCCAAACTGCTAGAGAGGCTGAGGAATCTCAGCAGAACACCCAATGATGTTGGACGTGTGGTGGGAACCACTAGAGAAGATGAAGAGTTGTGATGATTAGGCAGAGCACTCGAGATGTGGAGGAGATCGATGCGGTGTTAGTATGCAGAGACATTGCACACATTGCATGCACAAGGTGCACATAAGCTATAAGTATACGATACAGAGAAAAGATGTTGTTGTTGTTTCTGTTGTGAGTGATGGAAGTGTAAAGAAGGAGGTGGAGTGCAGAAGTTGAAATGCACAAAAGACAAAAGGTGCATTGAAGAGGAATGGCATACAGAGTACAAAAGATAGAAGAACAGAAAGTGCAAGGTATGCATGCAGGATGACAGTGAGGAAGACAAGCAGCAAAATCTTGCAGAACAATGATGAGTCTGGTAAGCCATTGTTGAACATTATATCACTGTAATAAGTTTCAGTAGCAAATATTTATAAACCAGGGTGGAAGGGAGGTGCTAGGGAGGACCGGTGTCCTCAAGTGAGTTCTTGAACACAAGGAGTTGTAGCTTCCTTCTAGTTGATGCTAGAGAAACTAAGGAGTTGGTGCTTCCTTCTAGTTGGTGCTAGAGAAACTAGGGAGTTGGTGCTTCCTTCTAGTGGGTGCTAAAGAAAACAAAGAGTTGGCGCTCTCAACAAGTTGCAGCTTGAAAAACAGATGTTGTAGCCTCACATTGAATTGGTGCTCAATTATAGATGATGTACATAACTTAAAAGAATGCCTATCATTTCGAAGAAGAAGAGGTTTTCTCCCTTTATCGGTTTCCTCGTGAAAATATGTCTTTGTGTATATCTTATGTGTGACTGATGCTCATTATTTTATTTTCCATATGTTATATAATGTTGATGATCACTTGAAGAAAGAATAAAAATGTATTAATAGACTTAAAATTTTTAAGAACAATAACAACTGATGCACCCCCCTCTTAGTTGTCTTAGTAATTTCAACAATTGGTATCAGAGCGGGTTCCTTTTATTCAAAGGCAGATCTGTAAACTTAAAAATGACAAGTCATGAAGGAACTTCAGCCTTTAAGCCCCCTCTGTTTGATGGAACAAATTTTTCCTTCTGGAAGATTAGAATGAGAACATACTTAATGACCTCGGGTCTTGATGTTTGGGATGTAATAGAGACTGGATATACAAAGCTTGTTGTGCTAGCCTCCAAGGATGATAAGTTAGAGTTTAGTTTTAATGCTAAGGGAATGAATGTTATCTTGAATGGACTTGTGGATGTTGAGTTTGTAAAGGTGATGCATATTGAAATGGCCAAAGCAATGTGGGATAAAATTATTAGCAGTTATGAAGGAAATGAGAAAGTAAAAGATGCCAAACTTCAAAC